>JANSMC010000122.1:0-72578 GCA_029299015.1 Ophiostoma montium
GTAGCGAGGGCGTACGTAAAGACTCCTGAATTATCGAAATAACTAATCTTACAGAAGGAAAGGAAAAGAGAGGGATTTATACTCTAAAAGTTTCCCTCCTTTATATACCTCGACCCCGCCTCCCTCGCATACCCCTGCCCTCTAAACGCCCGCGGGCGTTTAACGGTAACTACCCTTATTAGGTAACCGCCCACCGTTACGTGTATTAAGCCTGAAGTCACGTAGTCTAAATCTACCCTACCGTACCCCTCGTACGCTAGACGCCCGCGGGTATTTAATAATACGTATGCCCTATATCGTTATACTAAACGCCCGCGGGGGTCTAAAGGTATCCGCCCTTGTTAAGTAACCTGCCCGACGCCTCCTTACGTACGCGGTCTAAGGTTATATAACCTAGGAAGGCTCTTACCTACTAAGGTCGGCGTACGGCGTAGTCGTACGCTACGTTAGGGCCCTTGGCCTATAATATTACTTCCCCCTTCCTAACGTTTTCTACTACGGGGGGTGCACCCGCTCTTCGTACTCGTCTAAGGCTATAGTCTTTTGTATCGCTTTTAACGGCTTTTAATTTAGTGTAACGTACCCGGCCTATTTTACGTATACTTATTAACCGCGGCCCTTCCGGCGGTGCTTAAGGATATTGTCTACTTCGTATTCGTTATAACCGTCTACGGTTAGTAGTAGCGGTTCGGTATAGTCTACCCGCTAGCTTAGGAACGGGTCGTCGTCGCCGCGCCGGACTAGACTTACGTAAAATACCGGATAGATCCTTTTCGGTATATCTAGTTTTACGGCGTAGCTATTTACTATACGTACTACGCGGTACGGTAATACTACTTAGTCTAGCTTCTTTACCGGCCGTACGGTTTTAACGTAGCGTATCCGGAGCTATACGCGCTCCCCCTATTAGAATACGCCTACGTACTAACGGTATTTATTCGCCTAGGCTTCTTATACCTTTTAAGCGACCTTTATACTCGCTTACGCGTATACGGTACCCTAGCGTTATCTCTTTACTAACGCGTCGCCGGATACTACGGCTAGCCGTCGGGCCTTTAGTACCGGCTCGTCGATTACCGGTATATAATAGTTATAAAGTATATAAAACAACGATATTTTCGTCGAAGTATTAACCCGGTTATTTAGGGCGATTATAACGGATAAGAGTAACTAGGCCTAATCCGACTACGAGAAAGAAATAAAAGCACGGAAATAAATTTCTAACTCCTAGTTCGCCCGTTCCGTTACTCCGTCCGTCTCGGGGTACTATACCGTAAATAACTAACGCGTAATACTTAACGCTTTACAAACCTCCGCCTAAAAGTCGCCTATAAATTATACCCCGCGGTCGGATATAATCGCTATTAATAAACCGTAGTATTAGAAGACGCCGTTAAAAAAACGTTCTACTACCTCCGGTACTTTAATTATCGGTATTAGCTCGTATACTACCGCTTTACTTAAACGGTCCGTAATTACTATAATATTAGTATATCCTTTACTAATCGATAAGTAAACAATAAAATCTATAAAAAGCTCGTTCTACGGCCGTTCCGGAACGGGGAGTAGCTTAAAAAGCCCTTACTTAGTATCCCGCTACGGCTTAATTTAGTAGTAACGTTAGTAGTTTTTTACGAATTACCGTATATCGGTTATTAATACCGGCTAAACGTACGACTTTAAAATTGCCGTCCGCGTAGCTTCCTTACTTAAATACCCGGTAAGTCTCGAGTTATAGATAGCTTAGATTAAACGCGTACGGAAGGGCTCCTTAAACGGGATCTAGAACTAATCTCGCTAAATTACCCGGCCTTTCGAATCCCACCGGAACTTTACTAACTCGAAGTTTAACCCCTACTTTTTTAGTACCGTATCGTCTTTCCTTTAAATCACGTCCTAAAGTTTTTAGTACCGACGGTTAACTTTAAGGGACATATACTATAACGCCGTTAACTCGTCGTCTACGAACGGCGACCTTAACTCGTTAGTCGGCTCTTTACCTATCTCCCCGGGACCGTCCTTATCCGCCCGTACTACCTACCCTATTAAAGCTACGACGGTCGGTTAGGGCACTTTATCCGGCGAGGGCCCGGTTATCCTTAATCCCCCTATAGTTTTTATAAAAAGCTATACTTCTCGTTCGGCCCGCCGGTCGTCGCCGTTATTTACTAGTATATCTTAGTCCCGCCGGGATAACGTATTTAATAATAGTTATAGCCGCCCGGGCCGGTAGATTAAGGTATAGTCTATTACTAAGAAATTTTCCGCCTACCGTATCTAACGTTCGCTAAGTAAACGGCGGCCTAAAAACTATTATAGGTTTCGGTAATCCGTAAATACTTCGAAACGTTCCCCTTTTAGTTCCGGCGCTTACTCTCGTATTACTATAATAATAGCGTATAACTCTTTATCGTAGATTAAGTAGTTATACTCCGCCAGCGTAAGCTTTTTCGAAAGATAAGTTACGGGATACTATACCTCGTCCGTTTACTTTTATAATAAGGCGGCCCCTAAAATATACCCCGATAAATCTACTTTTACTCTCGTAGGTTTCCCTAGGACTTATACTACTAGTACTAGGCCTTCCGTAGCCGCTTTTTTTAAGGTTTAGAAGCTTACCTCGTACTCCGACGTCTATATAAACTTAGCTCCTTTCCTTATTAAGTCCGTTAAGGGGGACGTATACTCGGAATAACGAAGGATAAACTCCCGGTAAAACCCGGTAAACTCTAAGAACCCCCGAACTACGCGGACCGTACGCGGGACTTCTTAGTCCCGGATTACGTTTACCTTAGCCGGGTTTATTTTAAGTTTACGGCCCGGCCTAATAACGTAGCTAAAAAACTTTAGAGCCTAAGCCTCGAACTCGTACTTTTTAATATCGAGCTAAAAGCCGGCCTTATAAAGCTTATCTACTACCTCGTATACCCGTACGCGGTAGTCTATACGGGAGCCGCTCGAGTAAATATAAACGTCGTCGATAAAAGCCGTCGCGTCTATATCTAAGTAGACTTAAAAGACCTAGTTAATATACCGCTAGAACGACGCCAAGGCACTTATAAGACCGAACGGCGTAATTAGCTACTTATAAAAGCTAGTACGGGTATTAAACGCCGTTTTTTACTTATCCCCCTCCCGTATTTTTATACGGTAGAACGCGGAGATTACGTCTAGTTTAGTTACTTAGCGATACTTAGTTATATAGCGTAAGGTCTCCGTAATTAGCGGTAAGGGGTAAGTATCCCGTTCCGTAATAGTATTAAGCTTACGGTAGTTAACGTAAAACTAAAGGCTCCCGTTAGCTTTACGGACGAATAATACTAGCGTACCGCTTAAAAACTTACTCGGCCGGATTAGCCCTTAGTTTAGTAAATCTAAGATAGTTTTCCGGATTACGAGTAACTTTTTTTTAAACCGGTAGTATAATAGCGTTACTAGAAACGAGGGCTCGAATCCGTTAAGGTTTTTAATTAACCGAATCTTATAGTCTACGCCCGGGCGGTACGGTAGTAACGTCTTAGCCGCTTTAAAGTTAAACGCCTTTACTAAGTCCTTTAACTATTTCAATACCTTCGCCCGGATCTCCGCTATTAAGGCGAGTACCTTTTTCGTCTCGAGCGCGACGTATACGTTTTCTATCGTAACCGCCGAACACTAAACCGTAGGCGCCCTTAGTAACCGCCGTACTATCGCTATCGATACCCGTACCGCTATACCGTCCGCTCGTTTCCGGGGCTTCGTCTTTAGTATTATTCCTTACTTACCTATAAAAATCTCGTCCTTAACCGGTTTAATAACGGTATAATAGTAAGCGAACTAGCCCTTACCTAAGATTAACGTCTCCTCCTAGTCCGGTACTACGTATACTTATACCGGGGTCCCTACGCCCGCGGTATCTATCCAAACCCTCGCTACCCGCTTAATAAATAACTACTCTTCCTCGGGTTAGCCTACTACTTACCGGAACTTCCGAGGCTTAATAGCTAACGTCTCTGCCTTCGTCCTTTTTATATATTACTCTAAGATTATAACGAACGCGAAGTATTTTAAGTCGGTAAAAGCTTATATATTATAACGGTTATTAATAACCGCGTCGACGTATATACCCTCCGCCCCTATCCTTAATACTTACTTTTTCCACGCCCGCTATAAATCTTTTTTACGCCCCTTACTAAGCTTTTAGCGTAAAGCTATTCTTTTCCTAACTTAGAAGTCCCGTCCTACAACGCCTCCGACGTATTTTTATAGTCCGAGTATACTTCTTCTACTCGAGCCTCGTATACCGTAACTAGGCGGGCCGTATCCCGTTACGGGCAAGTACTCCGGATATAGTTACGGGTACCGTACCTAAAGTAAGTACGCGGGTCGGGGTTAAACGTTACTATAAGCTACGTAGTAAGGCTTATCGACGGCTACGCTACGGCTACGGTTACCGGCTTTGCGTAGTTAAACGTTTAAGCGTAGCCCGCGCGGAGGTTTATAGGTTCGTTAGCGGCTAGTATATAGTTACGGGACTAGGTCGAGGCCGTTTAACGTATACTATTTATATTCGAACTTACTACTAAGAGTTAGTTTTTATATTCCGCGTACGACGTCGGGGCCGGTAAGATTAGCGTCGTTTAACGCGTAGTAAAGTTAATAGTTTTACGTAATAAGTCGTAAACTACTGTATCGACGTTTCCTAAGCCCGATTCGAACAAATCCCCCTCGAATTTCGGTAAAAATACCGCCATTTATTCCCGCTCCCTTTAGCAGGCGGCTATTACCCGGTCTACGGTACGTTAATACTTGTTCGGGTTATTAAACACTAAGTCTAAGTAAACTAAGAATTTTCTCGGGCCTACGTTCTCGTTATCCTAAAGCTACGTATAGTACGCGTAGGCTATTACCTAGGCTTTAGAACCTAGGCTACGGTAGACGTAGGCTAGCTATATATCCGCGTTACTAATTACTACCGTATCTACGCGTAACTTATCCCGAATCAAAGTACGCTAGCTTACGTACTCCCGGCGGGAGCCCGTAAATAGTACTACTATATTTAGGATAAGTCGGGGCCGCCTCTCGTAAGGTTCCGACGGTTCGACGAAGCCGCGCCTTTCCGGCTACTACTCCCGTTCTTAGACTAAAAGTTTTACTTACTACTAAAGGGCGACGACTATCTAACGTAATACCTCGTCGAAATACCTACCCCCGATAGCCAGGGATCCGTATTTTTCTACTCCTTTTATCTCGCCGTTTTACCGTAATACTAGGCGGTATTTTAGGCTTACTCGTACTACTTAATTCTAGTTCCGTAGTACTTAAACTTAAGTATACTTACTCGACCGAAATAAAGTCGTCGAAAAAAAACGAAAATTAGTTAAATGTAAAGGTTTTAGTAACGAGGGCGTACGTAAAGACTCCTAAATTATCGAAATAACTAATCTTACAAAAAAAAAAAAAAAAAAAGGGATTTATACTTTAAAAGTTTCCTTCCCCTATATACCTCGACCCCGCCTCCCTCGTATACCCCTACCCTCCAAACGCCCGCGGGCGTTTAACGGTAACTACCCTTATTAAGTAACCGCCTACCGTTACGTACATCAAGCCTAAGGTTACATAGTCTAGATCTACCCTACCGTACCCCTCGTACGCTAGACGCCCGCGGGTATCTAATAATACGTATACCCTATATCGCTATGCTAGACGCCCGCGGGGGTCTAAAGGTATCCGCCCTCGTTAGGTGACCTGCCCGACGCCTCTTCACGTGCGCGGTCCAGGGTCATGTGACCTGGGAGGGCTCCTGCCTGCTGAGGTCGGCGTACGGCGTAGTCGTACGCTACGCTGGGGCCCTTGGCCCATGACACTATTAACCGCTATATCGACGAAAGCGACGTACTCGAAAGCAAAACGTTTATCCTAAACTTATTTAATAATCTAACGTAGGCGGATATCGATATAACGGGCCTTACCCTTACGCTAAGGATTAAAACACACGAGTATCGCGTTACAGCTATCGGTACGGATCGTAAAAAGTATCTTCGGGGGTAAGTCGAGATCCTAAAGGATAAAGGCTACCTAATAAAAGGCGCGAGTAGTAGACGTAAAGTTAACGAATTCAGCCTTAGTCGTAAAAAGAGTAACGAACATTTAACGCTTACTTTTCTAAAGTACCGGAGCCCTAGCGACGATAACGACGAATCCGGTAGTAGAACGACGGGTACGAAGGTCGTCGGTAAAGGCGGTATCGGAGTAAACTACGAGACCTATATCGGGAAGGACTAAGTCGGAGCCAATACGGAAGGAAAAATCCCGGGTACTAACGAAGTAACGGAAAAGGTACTTAAAGACGACTTAGTACTATAAAGAAGGCCCTTTATTACCCTCGTAAAACTTAAAGTAAATAAAAGTAATATTAAAACGAGTATACACGTTAATATAATTAATACTACTAGTCTTCTAAAAGTAATCTTTCTAGTTAGTCGTATCGACTACCTACTTACTAGGGAGGTCGACGCTAGCTAGCTATAGGGTCTAAACGGGGTTAAGATTATCGTAGCCGAACTTAAAAAAGATATTAGTAATATAAGTACTTTAGTTAAGGTAGATATAGCGGCCGGGACGATCTTTAATAATATTAAAACCCAAAAAAGACCGGGTATCGCCGAGGGCCCGAATAAAAAAGTACTTACTAAGGGCTACCCCTAAAGTATTTATAACGGTTTCGTTATACTCTAAGATAAGAACGTCGTCGATATATATAATAACTAATATACTAGTATTAGTATTTTTAAAAAGGCAAAGGTCCGACGTATAAAAAGTAAATCCCAAGTCCTTTATAACTAAGGTAACGGTATTAAACTACTAACGAAAAGATCGAGAGAGCCCGTATAGCGCTCGGCGGAGGCGATAAATTCGACTAGTACTATCGTCAAAGCTTATAAGTTATACAACGAAAATATCGACGTCGTCAGGGATAAATACATTAAGGAAGGCTATAATAAAATTAAATTATTTTATAATAGCGTTAGTCGTAACTACCCAAACGAGGAAAATCTTAATTATTATCGATAAAGTAATAGTAACGTACGTATCGAAAAAGGACTAGTCGCTAAAGTTTTCGATATTACTACAAATAACCCAACGAGCCTTAGCCTCGCCGACTTTCGAGCTATATACCTATTTACTTAAAAGGGCGAAGTACCCTTTAATACGAAGCACGAAATCCTAAGCGTATATCTCCTAAAGGCTTTACAACTACTTCTATATCGTAAAAAACCAACGTTCTTTAAAATCCGTAAACTTCGTAGCGTCGCGATAATTCTTAGGCACCTTAGAGCCTTTATACTAAACGTCGACGGCTTTAAAAGCCGTAAGGCATACTAACTCTATACAAAGCTCCTCTTCGATAAAGTACGTCGAGCGCTTAAATTCTAGTAAGGCTATATCTAAATACCACTCTATAGCTAATATAGTCGAATCCTTACCTTTTTTATATAGGCGTAGGCCGGCGAAAGACCGGTAATCCTAGTAAGTACGTATACGGGTGGAACGGCGTAGCTCGGAGGACTCCTCGGAGGGCTTAGGGGGATCCGGAAAAGGGGAACGAGTTAACAAACGAGGAGTAGGGTTTACTAGTAAAAAAAAATCCGGGATAAGAAAGGCCGACGCCTTAGGGAGAGACGGGATACCCGAAAGAACGGGCGTAGTAGGCAAAGTAAGCTCGGCAAAGGGAGCTAAAGTACGGAGCTAGGGTATAAAAGGCTCGCCGGAGGGGCCCGCGTAAAGCCAAATATTTACGTAGGGATCGTAGTAAACTAGCAATCCATACTCTACCCCTTTACTTTAAAAGCTTTAGGGTGCGTTTTCTACGGGAAAAAGAGGCATATTAGTTATCTCTAAAAATAAGAGGGGATTAATATTTACTATAAAATCATCGCTAAAACTCTAAGTAAGCTTAAAAAGGACTTAGGCTACCCCTAAAACTACCAAAGGGGCCGTAATAAGCAAGGCGGGTACTTAGACGACGTCGTCTTCGGCGTAAATAGCCTCGCTATCGATAGCGATATCCTAAGTAACTAGAGTATCGATATACTCGTAAAAGCGTACTAAAAAGACGCGTAAAACCTTCTATTACTCCGGGATCCAAATATATATAATTCAGCTATAACGAGAGTCGTATCCAATAAATTTACCGAGGAAGGCGCGAGGTAAAAACTTATCGTTATTATCGCGATAAGCACCCTTAATATAAACGTAAGCGCGGTATCCGTATACTCGCAAGTAGTTAGTAAAAAGCTTATAAATCTCCTCCGAGAAACCAAGGGCACGAAAAAACACTTTTTAAAGGCTTACACCGTTATTAGTTAATACAAGTAAAAAATTATTAACGACGACGGATACCTCGACGGTAAAAAGCTAAAAATAAAAAAGGATCTTTATATTAAACATCGCGGCGCGCGCCTTCTTAACAAAGGTACGTCCTACCCGCTCGGCTCGCCCATTCGATAACGGCGTATAAGGAGTAGTAATAAGGAGGTTAATACCGAAATCCTTAACCCAAGAGGTCAACTTTAATTACTAAAAAGCCTTCGAAGAAAGGCCAAACTCTATACCGCCATCAAGGCCAAAAGCCTACACTTTAAAGGACGACTAGCGCTCGAAATAGACTACAAATCGCTTAAAGCAATCAAATGCCTCGAACTTTCGCTATATAAAGTACACCCACTAGTATCCCGAAAATTAATCGATATAATAAACAAAATAACGAAAATCCATATAACTAAACTTATATAAGGCAAGATCAATACGTACAAACTATCCTAGCTAAACGACGGCATCGGCGACTCTACAACTAAAAATCTTAGTAAACTTAGCGACTCTATACACCTCGCAATAATCGTCGATATTACGAAAAGTAATACCCGAAGATTGGGCGACGGATTTAACGATCTTAGGACCTACGTAAAGGAAGCGTTAGTACATAATTTTATAATCCATAAAAGGTATAGCAAAGCTTGTTTTAAAAGTACCTAGCGGGAAAGCGACGTTCTTAAGCCAAGAAACGTTATACTACTACTCGATAGCTATAAGAGTATCGCCAAAGGGAAGCGTAATCGATAACGACGTAATAGTAATACTTTTCTAAAGGAGTATACCCTACGAGATAAAGTTAACTAGCGCTTCGGGCATGTATAGTACCTTCTTAAACTATATAACGACGCAAAATCCGTTAACTCTCTTATACTTTAAAACGATAGTACCCTCGAACTCTTAGGTATTTAAGTTATCGTTAGCGTTAGTAAACGTCTTAGGGGTCTTCAAACGATAAATCTCCGTAAACCACTTAGTATTATTACATTTATACGTCGAGTTACCCGAATTAACTATAAATTTATTAATATAGAGGGCAAAAGCGTCGGTAGCTTAAAAAAAAAAAAGATTTCCTCCTTTTCTTTATCGTCGACGAAAAATATATCGATAAATAACTATATCGAGTACGTAGCCCCGGAGATACTTAAAGGTATAAAACCTATACTAGTACTAACGGTAATCGTTAAAGTAAAAGGAGTCGATATAGTACTTCGACGGCTTTTTATACGCTTTATATATTCTTCTCTCTTTTAAGGATACTTAATAAAACACTCGTCCTCGTCGCCTTTATAATACTTCTTATAAAAAAGGCATAGCACGGAACTTAAACAAGGATAATAATAGGTTTTGTAAAGAGTATAAAAAGGGGCCCCGGCCGACTAGCGAGAGGTTTTAAAAGCAAGAGCAGGGGCAAAAGTAAATAATATCGATACCTTAGGGCGACTCTTATCGACGCTATACTTTTTAGTATACGCTTCGAAGATATAAGTATATCCGATAGATTTAACGAAAAGGTCGCGCTTAAAAGTAACGAAGTATATCGGGTTAATACGTTAAAATTAAATAAACAGTATTTACGTCTTAGTAGAATTTATAAAGGCGTAATCTATACCGTCGAAAATAGCGACGAGGTTAATAAAACGCTAAAGGAAAGCCGAAAAAGACTTAAAACGTAAAATATCCAGGGCAACGAACTCCCTAAAAGCGGCGAGGATAAAGCGATTACTAGACTACGCGAAAGCGCTAAAAATAATATTATAAAGGTCGTAAGGATTACGTATATCCTTATTATAGCCGTAACCCTTAAAGACGTACACTACCTTTATCGTAGTAGTACTAAAAATAAACTAAACTATAAAACGCTAATAACGCCAACGAGCAGCCTCATCGGCATCGGGAGGCTACGGAGGGCGATTAGTATAATTAAGGTAAATAGCAAGGCCAAGGGCGTCGAGGACGCCTTCCAAGGCATAATACTATATTTTAAAACGGGCAGGATCCAACCGAGGGACCGTAAGCAGCCCAAAAAAAGCATAAGTATAAGTATACGCCGGCATAATACTTCAAGGCGTAGAAGGGTCGCAAGTAAGGCGACGACGATATCGAAAAACGACGAAGATAACGATACGACGTAACGCTAGAACAAAAATAACGAAACGATATAACGCTAAAAGGGATAAAAAACGGAAAAAACCGTTAAAAGTAAAAAAAACTAGGGCGAAATCCTACCCTAGGGGAGAAAGTAGTAATAATCCAAGGACGCCAAAGTCGATAAAGATGCCTAAATAAATCAAAACGATAAAAAAAAAGGAAGGCGGAGGGCTCATAACCTATAGGACGGCAGAGATCAACGATAGCGTGAAAAGGACTGAATAAACTATGAAAAGAAAAGAGAGAGGCAAAAGGAGGCCGAAAACGGCAAAAGCAGGCCCTATATAGGGGATGCAGAGGGACGCAGAACCGGAAAATGCCGGGGAGTGCCGAAAATGCCCTGAGACACCTAACAAAGGGCTAAACGCAGGCCCTAGGTAGGGCAACTGCGGTAGCGAGGGTCTTAGGGCATGCATAGGCGACCCAGCAGATGCATCCTACATAATTCGATGTGTCAAAAATTAGTGTAGGATATGTATGGCTATGTAGGTACGTTTGGTAAAGAGGGACAGGCTTTTGATTAGCGTCGAAATCTACAAATAATAAAGTGGCCTAGAAGGACCAAAAGAATAATAACAAAACGATAGTCTCGTAGAAAGGAAGTAAGGATCGAATAGGGATTAAACGAAAGGGGAAAACGTCGACGTTACGAATCTTTCACTACAAATCAGCTAGTCGAAAAACGAATAGAAAGATGGCTGAGTTCTTTTACTAGGAGAAAGGGAGGGGGATCCCTCCTTATCCCTCCGGAATAGGGGTTAGGCCTACTATAAAACTGTAAATAATGGCGTCATCGCGGTTGCTTTAAGTAGGTAGTAATAGGCCGTTCTTTCCTCTTAGTAGTAGTAGTGCCTTTTATACCCTATATATACGGCCCCCGGGCGAGGATAACCCTAGTGCCCTCGTCCGAACCCTAGACTCTAAAACAAGTAGAAAGTAGAAAGTAGACTTAGCCCGCAAGGAAAATTAGTAGCAACTCCTCCAACCCATATAAACAAACAGTAGCAATACAGTAGTTTTTTTCCCCGACGTTATTCTTCCGGCCTAGTTAAGTTAATGGCCTCCGCCTACTCGTCGTTTACCGGCCTAATATCCTAGTCGCCGGCATTCTTGTCCTCCTCGTATCCGTCGTCCCTTGGCCGGTGTCCGTGTATAAACGGCTTAATATTCCGGGAATAGACCCGGTATAAGCCCCGTTTGTCCCCCGGTCGTATTATAAAGTAGGATACTTTTAATACTACGGCTATAATCGTCTATAGGTTTGTTTAACGCGGGAAGAATAGCCTAGCCCGGGTATTTATATAAAACGCTAGTCGGTCCTAAAAATGTCGGAGCTTTAGGTCGTGATAGACGAGGACTAGCTCTTATACTAACTAGCTAACCTCGTACCGCGGGAACTTTATCTCGTTCTTAACCTCGGCCATTCTAGCCGTCTACTAACGCTATTTATCCTATTTTTCTTACCGACGGTCTTGTACTTATAGTATATATTTGGAACGTGCCCGGGCCGTCGTGTCGGCGGATAAGGCGATAGTCGCCGGAATTTCCGGCCCCGGCGGTTTCGTTATACATTCCGGGCGTTAGCCTAATAAAAGGTCCGTCGGCGTCTAGTTACCGTCCCGTCGTCGTCGAGTATTTAAACTTATTACCGTATACTCTAAGGTATTAGGCTAATATTCTACTCCTTAGTAGTATTTATCGGCCGTTTATTTCCGTAAATAATTTTTAACGAACTTAACCGCGCTTTCGTTAAGTCCGGTCGACTACGGGGAGTATACCGGCCCGTATAATAACGTAGTTCCTTTATGACTAAAATATACTGCTAGTACCTTTACCGTAAAATAGCTTACGTTATTTATATATAGTTTTTACGGGTAGCCAAGGATTTTACTAAATATTCTTTAGTTATCCGCTACTATCCTAGCTATCGGCTCGGTCGTCAGAATCGGGACTACAAAGCGAGAAAAGTAGTCTACTATAACTATAATATAAAAGCTCCCGTTAAAGCCGTATAAGGAAATTAGGTTAGCAAAATCGCACCCTACGAGCTCCTATAACGACTCGCCTAGTACCCGTAGCACCGGCGGACGGTTTAGCTAGTAAGGTCCCATAGCCTAGTACGTCTAATATCTCTGTACGTACCGCTTAGTATCCGCGTAACGCCTCGGCTACTAAAACTTCCTTATTAGCCGGGCTATTACCGACTCCAATCTTTAATATTTATACTCGTCGTATATTTAGTTTAAAGCTACTATTATATTATCGTTTATTAAGTATAACGCCTACGCTCGGTTCTTTAGGCGGTAAAGCTCGTTATTATTTATTATAAAGCTTAAACTTAGGCGTAGTAACCGTTACCGCGTTCGCGCTCCGCTAACTATACGTCTATATAGGATAAACTCGATTACCGGTCTATACTAAATATATTTCTTAAGAGCTAACTTTATAGTAACTAGGCCGACCGTACGCTTTAGCCCTAATACTCTAGCCCATTCCGGCGTACCCGCCTCGCGCTTCCTTTTACGTACTATTCTTAATAATACTGTTAACTTTAGCCGTTCGAGATCTCGCTATTCGGCTAGCGGTAGTATACTTAAATAGATTCTAAATAAACTATTAATAATATATATAACTTTGTCGGTTACTAGTCGGTATACGATTTCTAAGTCGTATATACTAAAAGTCTCGATCTATCGGGCTACTTTACCGTTTAGTTCCCTTTCGTAGCCGAGTACTATTAGTAAATTACGATAGTTAGTATAAATAATTGTCGGGTACGGAAACTTTAATAATAAACCCCGGTACTTAGTTACGGCTCGTACGAGTCTTAGCGCTTCCCGCTCGTCGACGTAGTACTAAGTCTTAGGGTTAGTAAGTTTCTAAGATATAAAAAAGTTAATACAAATATTAAAAAAATTAAAAGCCTTACTCTTCGTTCCTAGTAAAAGCTTTACTAACTAAAAAAGAATAGCCCCTGTCGCTACCCCGGATATATCCATTATAATATAGTACTACTAATCGGGAACCGGGTTATAAATAGCCGTATTCTAGATTTAACGGTAAATCTCGGTCTACGCCTCTCGTTACTTAAGGCCCTAATTCTACTACTTCGGTCTTTATTACTATTATACCAAAAGTCGGCCCGTCGGCGTTACTTTAGGGACTCGTTCTATCGTAGCTTGTTTTAGAACGTACACCCGGTCCGCCCTCCCCGGCAAAAAGTTTTTTAGATACGGTAGGAGGTAAAAGAATATATCTAACTATTACGGGGTACTTAGATAATTCGCCTCTTCGCCTTATAGGCGGAACTACTTTTTATATCTCGTCGCCGGTCGTTTTTAACCTTAAATAATATCGAAGCCTAATATTATTACTTAAGAGGTAAATAATTTAGTCTTACGTAAGGACAGGCGAATTTTTATAAAAATAATACGAGGGAAATAATAATAATATAAAAAGTTAAAAAGTACGTTAAAATCTTCCGCCGACCCTACGTAGTCGTTAATATAATAGTTAAAAGACGCGCGCTACTCTTTATAGTAACTAAATAGTCCGGGCTATCCCGGCCCCTACGTACCGTCGGCCGCCGGCCACGGGCCGAACCCGATATTACTTAAAACGTAGTAAGTGTACGGGCTCCCCGTCATCCCCTATAGTATCCGGTAAAAAACGTATTAAGTATTGGACGTTATAAACGCCGTCGCCTTTAAGCTCTTTTACGTAGTAGGCACCGCCTAAAACCCCTACGCCGCGTCCGACTGGAAAAAGATATAGTAATCCCCCGTTACTACCGTCTAGAAAAGGCCTCGTTTACTATATATAAGCTATTACGGTTTAACTATCGTACTATTAACGAGGGTATAGTTTATAACTACCCGTAAATCGCCGTTCGATTTAGGTAAGAATTTAGTATACGTACCCTAACGCGAAATGCTTATAGAAATCTAGCCTAATTCTTTAAACTTTAGGAAAACTCGTTATACGAAAGCTCGTTCCGTCGGCGTATACTTAGGTTAACGTAAATAGTAGGGAACGGCGCCCGGCCGGATAATAATATAGTATTTAATTAAGTTTATAAGAATAATATCGGACATCTCGAACGCGAATACGTCTCTTTAAGTATAAAGTAACCGACGTACCCGGGCTTACTACTCCTTTATATTAACTACGTCGCCGACTTTAAGCTCCGTCGTCGCGAACTACCCGTTTATAATAGCTTAGTCTATATTACTTAGTAACCGGTAACTTGGCCGTCGCGGAATCCGCTTATTTAGTAGCCTACTTTACTATAGGTATACGGTTATAACCGGGACGCTAGCGTTATTATTTGTTTTGTTACGGCGACGGTCCTAAGCTCGCTAGTCCTTATTATCCTTATTCTATTTATCCTTAGCCGGTTTCTCCGGCGCTAGCGCGTTTAATAGTTAGTGCCCCGTATCGACGCCGTCTAAGTTTTTATTAGTAGCCCCCTCGTTATTAAAAAGGCTAACCCTAACTACCCGGCTAAACCTAACGTTTAGTAGGCTAGGAGGCGGCGTTACCGTCGCGTTTACCTTAAAGGCCTACCGTCCGCGCTACTTATTTCGGCCTAGGCTTTATAGTAACGCGTTTACTACGTACAAATCGTCTAACGTTAACGCCCTCGCGTCTAAGCGCGGAACTTACTCCTTAATCCTCTGTACCCTTACTAGTAATACCGGCCGTAATACTAGCGGGTATAAAACTACTGCCCGCTATAACGTATACTAATACCCGTACTCGTCTTTATTTTTATTTTTATCCTTATTTTTAACCTAATAGTTTACCGCGGTTTTACTTTAAGCATTCTATACGTACGCCTATACGCGCGGCGAAAAACGTACCTTTTCCTTCTATTTTTTCTACTTTTTTTTCTTAACCTTGGCTATATTACTCTTTTCTACTACACCTAGGGTTCTTTAGCTGCTACGAGGTCCTAAATTACCTCGTACGGCTAGACTTTCCCCGCCTTAGCTTTTTAGTACGTTAAAACGTTTACCTCCTAGTTTTATCTAAGTAACTCCTTTAAGTCGTCGTCCTTTTCGTTATTCGATAACCCGGCCTTACTAGACTATACTAAGCTACTCGAGGTCGTTAACGTACTATTATTTATATCTTTATTATCGTTATTTCGCGGGTACTTATCCGTTATACCTCCTCTTTAAGTTAACTAGACTTTCTCGCGTCTACCGCCTACGTTACGAATACGCAAGACGTCTATACGGTAGTTAATAGTAGCCCGCGCGTAGAACAACTATACCTTTGATAATAGGAGGTCGTAGGTACGGGCCTCGCCCGTAACGTATACTTTAAAGTACGTTATAATCGCCCCGACTTTAAACGGAATTACTACTTCGTAGGTAATAGGTACGGAATAATCGTCTACCGTTACTAGTTTATATTCTCCGTCCAATCGATCTATCTTAAAACCGTATCTTCGAACACATTAGGGGCTAATTAGGTTAGCTAGTAATCCGTCGTTTACTAGCGCTTCGACTACCTTATCCTCGATCGTCCCGGTTATATACCCTAACGTTATACCCACGCCCACCTCGGGCAAGTCCGTCGCGTCTACGTCGTCGTCCACCCCGCGTATACGGGCTACTAACGATCTCGTCCTTTTCTTTCCGGCGGCGCCTTTACCCCGACGCTATATATTTATTAACGCGTACTATATTAGTTATCTTCTTAGCTCGTTCGAACGGTTTAATAGTTAAGCCAACGTTAGGGTAACCGTTATTTTATAAAGGCAATTCTCTACGTTCTAACGCTTAATTCCCGGACGCGCTATCGCTCGGATCGGTATTAGCTCGCAACGTATTTTAACTATCCCCTTTAGCTTATCCTTTAAGCCCTTAATAGTCCGACGGGCCCGTTCTAAACTAGTACTAGGTCTAGTAGTACGGGAATAGGGCGAAGTAACGTGCGTAATTCCCGGGGTCGCGCGGCGAGCCTCCCGTATATCTTCGTCGTCGTCTAGTACTATCGTTTACCTAGCTTTTTTCTTCGTTTCGTTTTTAGTTATAAAAGCGGGAACGGAAACCTTAGTAAATACCTCTTTTACTAAAACTATATTAGACGGCGTCTATTATAAAAAGTCTACGTCCTAGACCTTTTTAATACGTACTATAGTAGTAGTCGAAACTACTAGGGCCCCGGATATCCGGGTTCCGGCACCGTTACTATTACTTTATAATAGGTTTTTAAGTACCGGCCGGCTTTATTAAATATACTATACGATTTAGTTACGTATATACTTCGGCCGTAGCTACTCCGGATATTATATCGTATAATAATTAGCTCCGTAGTTATAATAAACAATACCGCGCCTACTAGTAACAAATATACCGTTTTAGTTTTTACCGCGACCTTTACCGATAAAGCTATTACAATTACTTATCCCTTAGCCTAGTACTACCGGCTACTAGTATTAGTAGGTTTACGGCTACTACTACTACTACTATAGCTATTACTAATTCTAGTACTACTACTAGTAGTTTTATTACTACTACTAACCTCCGTAGTTAACCGTCGACTAGTTACCCTAGGCCGGCCCTATATTACTATTCCGAGCCTAGCCTATCCTATTAAAGCCGGCTACTATTCCCGTCCCGGACAACTAAGTATTATACAAAGCCTTTATTAACCGGATACTCTCCCGCTTATATTCCGCGTTAACTAACTCCGAATCCTCGATAACGGGGGCGGTCTCCACGACCTTATCTTTACTCTCCTCTAGGTCCCGGGCGATCTCCGTTAGTTTACGCCGGACTTCCTTATAGCTGTAATTAATAGTCCTATCGACCCTTATTTTTTTACTAGCTTTTAAAACATTCTTTAAGAATATTTTCGCTATTCTACCCTCTTACGTATCGCTTAAATCGTAGATTAAATAGTCCCTTATTTTAAGTCGTTATTCCGTATTATACCGGCGAGTTAATTCGTCGGCCCGAGTAATAAATTTAGATAACGGTTCGTCGGGTATCCGCTTAAAGGCCCGTACTTGATCAAAAATCTCCTTCGCCTCCTTATCGTTCCGACGTAGTTTAAACTCTTTAACAAAAAGCCGATTAATAACCCCCTATTTCCGGTCGTTAAAACTTAGTTTAAAGTACTAATTCGTACGGGTACGGCTACGTAAGCCTTATCGGAAAAGAATTTGCTTCGCCTTAGTCCGTTCCTTATCTTTAAAAGCGCCGTATATACGGCTCGTATAAAAGTCGAGGTCCTTTAGGTATTTACCTAGGTCTTCCCCGGTATAGCCCGAAAAAGTGCTTCTAAACTCCCCTATATTAGGAATGTTTAGTAGGGAGATAGCGGGATTCTTCTCGGACTATTATATAGGAAGCGGGTCGGTACTAACGGTATTAGGTAAAGCAGGGGTACGAGTAAAACTCAGGTATAGTAGGTTAATCTCGTCTATTATAAGCCGTAGGGTCGTTCTTTTATAGAACTATATACGTCTTGGTATACGTTATAATAATAGATAAAGGTTTCGTTCTTACTTAGATTCCCCGACTAAGCCCCTATTAATGATTAGCGTCGAAATCTATAAATAATAAAGTGGCCTAGAAAGACCAAAAGAACAATAATAAAACGATAGTCTCGTAAAAAGGAAGTAAGGATCGAATAGGGATTAAACGAAAGGGGAAAACGTCGACGTCACGAATCTTTTACCACAAATTAGCTGGTCGAAAAACGAATAGAAAGATAGCTGAGTTCTTCTACTAGGAGAAAGGGAGGGGGATCCCTCCCTATCCCTCCGGAATAGGGGTTAGGCCTACTATAAAACTGTAAACAATGGCGTCATCGCGGCTGCTTTAAGTAGGTAGTAACAGGCCGTTCCTTCCTTTTGGTGGTGGTGGTGCCTTCTATACCCTATATACTTTCTGGTAAACGTACTTACCTAATAGTTTGCTTGCTTTGATTCTTATCTATCTGTTCTATTTAGAGGGACCTAGGCAATGTGCATTTATTGGTACCAAATACGGACTATGTGCAGTTTTACGAAAGGGTGTGGACGGGACAGAACACTGCCTGCTCACTTTCCTTAGTTGAATCCTTTATCCGAAGTCTTCTGATACATTCTCTTTATAGATTAGACAATGATCTCTATGAGAATACGAGTATTTATAGTCAGAAAGAGATGTACCGCGGGTAGACTTTGGTCTATTTTTCATCGAGTTTTACTGCCATGAAGCCAGAAGAGCACTTTACCTTCTAAAATAGACGGTATTAATGTAATAAACAAATTAGTAAAATCATTAAAATCAGATCAGATCAAACCCTTCAGTTTGTGACCAAATTCGCAACATATAGTCGACTGCGAATAAGAGGCGTTGTCGGAATTACTTCTCGTAGTCAGCGAAGAGGTACCTCTAGAGTGTGGGACGTACAGGGCTCGGCTCAGCCCTATCCGCATCCCTATAGAGCCTGTTTTCTTTGTCGTCTTCCTCTTTCTTCTCTTTCCTCTTCAAAGTTCATTCAGTCTTTCGCGCCTCTTCTGATCCTTTTGGTGATAGTGATCATCATCGTGGTCAGCAATGAAGTACTTGTGATCAGCATTGTGGGCCTAGCTTAGTCACTCAGCCAAGACTTAGTCATTTTCATCATATCATACGCGCAAGAGGTTACACAAACCTTCACGCGCAACCCCACCTGCCGTAAGGCTCATCCGTCATCGATAAGCTCTTATCGCAGTGTGCCGCCACTATTATTGTGATCCCGTGACAATCGCATCCGATCCTTCTGCCCTTTTACTTGTTCTCCGACATCCATTACCAACACAACAATCAACCTCACACAGCATGTCGGCGCGACAGATAAAAAAACTGCGCGCGCAAGAAGAGCTTGCGCGCAAAGCAACTCTTGTCAAAGCAACGACGGGCAGCCACGGCAGCGGCAGCGACAGCGATGACAGCCTCGACGAGATCCAAGCCCGGCCAGCACGGCCAGGGAACGCATTTGCTGCGTTTGCGGCACTAGCAGACGGAGACAACGAGAACGACGAGAACGACGAGAACGAGGATGAGGAGGAGGCGGAGGCGGGCCGGAAGGCGAATGGAGAGGAACAGCTAGACGCTGCTCCGGCACCAATACCAAAAGCGACAGCAGCCAAGAAGAAGAAGAAGAAAAACAAGAAAAAGGCCAAGAAGGGAGACAAGGAGGATGGAGTCTTTGTCGCTGTAGGGAAGGGAGCAGACAAGGCAGCAAAAACAGCCGGTGGCAAAGGAAAGCAGGACATGGACGAGATCGACCGTGCCCTTGAGGCACTTCGCCTGCAGAACAACAAGTCAGACTCGGCCGGCGCGGAATCCGGACAGCCACCGGCACCGAAGCAGCAGCAGCAGCAGCAGCAGCACCGCATCAAAATCAACCTGCAAAACCTGCGCGTGCTTAACGAGCTGCGCGATGTGTTTGGCAGCACGGTGCTGGCCATGGTGCAGGACGAGGAGCTGGACAGAGCAGCCGGGAACCCGGACGACGAGCGGCTCATCCGCGTCGACCTCGAGACGTTTCTCCGAGCACCGGTACCGGGCTCCACGCAAAACAGACTGCTGCCGGAGTCGGCCGGCATTGTGTTCAAGCGCAACCCGTTTATCCAGTGGAAGGACACGTGGCCGCGTGCGACGTCGCGTGGGCTGTCGATGAAGCAGATCGGCGGGCCCGACGCACACGGCATCGTCGAGTACGCCTTTGTGCACGGCAAAGAGTACATTGGCCTCGAGGAGCAGTTTCAGACCATGACGCTGGTGATGCACACGGACGCCAACACCATTTTCCATTTCTTGTACGACTCCCCCTTTCATATTGCGTCGCTCATCGTCGTCAGCATCCTCGCCCGCACGCACGACCAGAACCCGACGCTGTCTGCCGACCTGCTCGAGCGGGCGCTCTTCTCCTTTGGCCGCGCGACGCTCTCGTCGTTCCGCGCCGCCCTGACCGACCCGGCCGGTTGCCGGGCCCGCATGGACTTTCGGCGTCCCGAGAACCGCCAGTTTGTGCTCGCCGGCTACCACTACATCTGCAGCCTCATTGGCCGCGGCACCTTCCGCACGGCCCTCGAGTGGCTCAAGGTGTTTCTGAGCCTCATGCCCAACGACGAGCAGGGCCTTCTTCTGTTCGCGCAGACAGTAGCCATTCAGGCCTACGAAGCAAAGTGGTTTGTCGACTACATGAGCACGTATGCGTCGGCGGCGTCGGCGGAAACGGCGGAGGCGCCGCGCACCGACAACGTGTGGCCCATGCTCGAGTACATCCGCCAGTCGGTCGTGCCGGCCAAGCTGCAGCTCAAGGACAAGGCCGGCGCTCGCACAGCCCTGCTCGACGGCGTCGCGCGCGTGCCCTGGCTGTACGGCGCGCTCTTCCAGGCCCTCGACAAGGACGTGCCGCGGGCCGTTTGGGCGGTGCTGCCGCGCGACGACGCCGAGAAGCTGTACACGGAGCTCTACATTGACGTTGCCAAGGAGCTGTGGTCGCCGGGCGTCATGGCCTTTGTCGCGGCCGAGCTGGAGACGATCAGCAAACCCGACATTGCCTCCATCCCGGCCACGGCCCCCGCGACGCTGACCATTGCGCGCTTTGTCTATCTGCGCAACAAGCCCGCGCTCATGGGCCTCGTCGTGCCCTCGTCGCTGCTGCACAGCCTGCCCAACGCCGACTTTGACCCGCTGCCGCCCAAGCGCGGCGACAACATCTTTTCGTACCCGTCGCAGCAGCGGCCGTGGACCATTTTCGAGGACAGCCAGTTTGAAAGGCAGCGCGCGGCGCTGGAAGACCAATTGGCCGCCGCAGCCGCAGCCCTCGGGGCCCGGCCCGAAGTGAACAATCCACGCGGGTGGCTCAATTTCTTCCGCGGCCTTGGCTTTGGCGGACGCGGCCCGGAGGATCCGGAGCCCGCGTTTGATGTGATGGAGGCGTCGGATGACGATGACGACGACTACGAGGGGGACAGCAACGACGACGAGGACGTGATTCACGACGCGGTCCCTGCTGCTGCGGACGAGGCTTCCGACGACGACGACAACAACGACGACGACGACGGCCAGGAGGAGCACCGCATGCCCGGCCAGTGGGCGGAGTGAGCGGATTAGTTACATTTGCAAGAAGTACTGATTTTGGGAGTACTGGTTTTGGGGGTACCGGTTTTGGGAGTACTGATTTCGGGAAGTACTGATTTTGGAGAGATTTCACTATGGCAAAGAGTCTGGATGAATTATGAAGAAAATGAAGAAAAGAAGAGAATTAGAGTAGGAAAGCAGGCCCAGTAAAAAGCATTACATATAGACAGAAACGAACCCTGTACGCAAAAAGTGTGAAATACAGTCATAATTCAACCACTACGCAAACATAAACCATATAGTCAAGAAACAGACCTCCTACCCTAGAAACGAGCCTCGACCTTGGCCTCGGTCTCGCCCAGGGCCCACGTGCTCGACTTGGTCTTGCTGAGCACCGTCTTGGCCTGGGCTGCCGTGAAGCCCTTGGCCTGCGTCGCCGGGTTGTAGCCCAGCTTGTTGAGGCGGCCCACGGCCTCGTCATCCAGTACCGTCGCCTCCTCCTTCCCCCCTTGGCCGTCTCCGCGCTTGTACACGGTGACGACGGCCGCGCCGCCCAGGCCCAGGTTGTGCTGCAGCGCATAGCGCGTGTGCGGCACGGCGCGGTTGTTGGCCCAGCCGCGCAGGTGCCACACGAGCTCGGCGCACTGCGCGATGCCCGTCGCGCCCAGCGGGTGGCCCTTGCTGATGAGCCCGCCCGACGGGTTGACGACGTAGCGCCCGCCGTAGGTGATGTCGCCGCGCCGCACGAGGTCGATGGCTTTTCCTCGGGGTCCCCCGACCCGGCCCTCGGGCAGGCCCAGGGCGTCGAGCGTCACCATCTCGTTGGTCGAGAAGCAGTCGTGCAGCTCGACGACCTGCACGTCGCCCGGTGTGATTCCGGCCTCGGCCGTGGCCAAGCGCGTCGCCTGCTCGCTCATGGCGTAGCCCATCAGATCGACGGCGCTGCGCGAAAACAGCGTCGGGTCGTCGGTGCACAGCGCCTGGCCGGCTATCAACACAGCCTGCGACTTGAGGTGCGGCCGCGCGTCCAGAAACGCCTGCGACACCAGCACGGCCGCGGCGCCGCCGTCCGACGTCGGGCAGCACTGCAGTTTTGTTAGCGGGCCATGGATCGTGGGCGACTGCATGATCTGGTCGTGCGTGTAGACGTCCTGGAACTGCGAATACGGGTTCTTGACCGAGTGCGCGTGGTTGATGCGCGCAATCTCGGCAAAGTCGGCGGCCGTGGCACCGTGCTGCTCCATGTACTCGAGCCCCGCGTTGCCAAACATTTGCGCCGCACCCGGTGCCTTTGTGAAACCGCGCGTCTCCACCATCATCTGCGTCGTCCGCTCCATCGGGTTGCTGCGGTCGTTGAAAAACGACTGCAGGCTGCCGGGCATCATCTTTTCGAAACCCACAACCAGGATGCAGTCGGCGCCGCCGTTGCCCACAATCGTGCGGCCCAAAAACAGGCCCGTCGACCCCGTCGAGCAGTTGTTGTTGACATTGTAAATGGGGATCTGCGTCATGCCAAACTGGTAAAACACGCGCTGGCCCGACGTCGAGTCGCCGTAGCAGTAGCACGCCACGCCCTGGTCCACGTCGTCGTAATTGATCTGCGCGTCCAGCATCGCCTTGACGCCCGCCTCGAAGCCCAGCTCCGTATAGTCCACCTTGCCGCGCGGCTTAATGAACTTGGTCATGCCCACGCCGAGGACGTAGACGGGCTGCTTGGTCTTGGCCATGATGTGTGTGATGGGATGGGATGTAGCTACGAGGCTTGGTTTAGAAGCAAAACAAAACGAAACAGATGACAACGCTGAGGCACGAGTACGGATATAAAGGCGTCTGACGCGTTCGTGGATGTGTGCTTTTGCGGGGAAGCAGTGCTGACCATGATGCTGACCAGCCGAGGCACGTCGGACCCCAGGTTTGACCCACTTATTACCGCCGCTACGGGTACCCCAGTGCTCGGACACTAGCCTTGCCGATAAGCCGGGGTAACTGTCACGTGGTCTGCATTTAAGTTAAGTTAAGGTGAAGGAAACTGTCACACAAAAGTGTGTTGATTCTGATGGGTTTCTTCTGGAATCAGTAGCTCCTAGAAAATGTCTTGAAAGATTTCTAATCAATGTGACAAATCAGCCTGGCTTACAAATCCTGTTTGACAGTGTGATACCTCAGATGCACAGCAACATGTGATATGCAGGTATTACTCGCAGACTGGGAAACATGTGAGATAACCAAAGCTGGCCCCGTGTAAGCCCGAGTAAGCAGAGCCGTATATACTATGAAATCCAACTCCCAATGCCGCTGCCAACCAGGGTAGACGGTCAGATCCAACGCCCTCCTCAGCATGCATCATTTATCCGTCATTGTGCGCCTGCGCACTCCCTCCCACCAGACACTCCTAAACATCCCACAGGTCCCAAAAGTTGGTCTCCCAGGGATCCGACTCGTTGCACGGTTCGCGGGGCCGGTGCCACTCGGCATGCCCAATAGCGGCGCGCACCGCCGGCGACGGGTGGCTGCGCAGCTTGTCCACGCATATGTCGTGCACGCGCGTAATCTGCGCCCGGATGTGGTCGTCCCGCTGTGCCTGGTCGGCCGCTGGGACCACCGAGCCCAAGACGGCCGCAAGAGCAATCACAACCCGCAGATCCGAGCCAATCTCCGCGACCAGACCCGCTAGTCTCTCAATCGTGTGCTCCACGGTCCGAATCAGGTGGGCCGCGGTCCATAGCAATGGCACGCCAGCATGGCGACGCTGCCGGGGCTTTTCTGGACCCTTGCCAGACTCGTCCCGGTTTGGAACATGCGATACAGTTGGTGCCGGCGTGGGCAAACCCTCTGCCTCAACTGCCTGGATAATGTAGTAGCAGATGCTAAACGCAGCCTGCACTACATCGTTGCGCAGAACAAGATAGTGCATCTGTATCATGTCGTTATACCATGGCATCGCAGGGTCCAGCTCCGCCATGTACGTCAGCATGGCCATGGACGACTTGAGGTAGCAGTCGGAGATGGCTGACGGCGGAGGGCTCTCGTCGGATGCGCTCAGCGCAAACGGGCGATAGAGCGCTAGCAGCGGCTGCCGCACGTGAATGTCCAGAGCCGCCCGCACAAGCCACTCCTTGTGCTGCTCTTGCGTTTTGATGTCGGCATTGCGGGGGAGATACGTGTTGATGTCATCCAGCACCTTTTCCAGTTCGCCGCCAATCGCCAAGACCTCGCCATAGTCGGTCAAGGAGTCGACGTGGCAGAGCAAGTCGGACGCACGCATGCGCAGTGGCAGTGTGTCCGCCGCAAAGCGCTGCACTTGGCCGGCCGTGTACTGGTTCATCGGCTTCGCCGGGGGCAGCGCGGGAATTTTCGGAAAGATGTCGGCGTCGTTCAGGTTGCGCGGCGGCTGGCACGTAAACTCGCCAGCCCGTATTGCGCGGGGCAGATTCGTGGCCACAGACACATGCAAGTCCATGTCCATAATGGTAAACCAAAGCTTGCGCCGGCATTCGGCCTCAAAGGGGCAAATCGCGGGCACAAACTCAGATGGATCCCGGTGCAGGCCCATTATCATGGCCAAGCGAGCGATCAAGCCCAGCTCTGTCCACAGCATGTTCGATTGGGGCTTGATCATGCTCATTGCATGGAGCAGCAGCACCTCGGACCGGATGTCGTCAATCGCCATGACCGGCTTGCTGCGCACGGAATCATGCCAAGAACGTAGCAGGGCACACGCAGTCGGAAAGTGCAGGCCGCTGGCCCGGTCCAGAGATGAGTCCTTGAACTCGGCGTTGCAGCGTGCACCGATGCACAGGGCGGCCAGGTATCGAGGCAGAAAATCCTCAGCGACACCTCCGTGCAGCGGATTAATGCCATGTGCCCAGTACCGTTCGATCTCGTCCTGGAATGTGGGAACGTGGGCTACACGGAACAGACTGCTCTCAAATACGTGGACGTAATCGCGAAACAGCCGGTCGCAAACGTCACGGTGCGGCAGGATGTCGGCCATGCGCTTGGTAAGAGGTAGCATAGAGTCCACGTAGACAGTGATTGGTCGCAGAGCCGCGTGGTGGTCTTCCTGGATGGCGCCATGGATGCACTCGAGTCTCCAAAGCCAGCCGCCAATGCTGTGCCGTTTCACGGGATCTGCCATAAAGTCCTTGGCGTCGTCAAACTGTATAGAAACGTTAGTCTTGCTTTTGGAAATCTAGTATTTTCTTCTTGCACCCACAACGTACCAGACCCAGCAGCACACGAGGGCTGTTTGATCCAAAGTACCGGGATTGCTCAGCATGTCGGCCTTTGCTGCTGAGAGATTTTAATGTTGTTGAAGAGGGATCGATGATTCTGCGCGGCAGATTCCGAGGATTGTAATGACGATGGAGTTGCGACAGCAAGGACGAAGATGGAAACGGCGGGATTGCTGTCAGAACCGACGCATTTTTGGCGAGGACGAGCTTCTCCAGCCGCTCCATGCGAGCCATGAACTCCTTGGTCAGAACGGCCGAGTACTCTCGCAGCTCGTCTCCGCCGAGCGACATCAAATGCGCCGGGTTGTCTAGCGTCATGGAGACCTGCTTCATGGCAGGATTGATCCCCGAGCTGGGAGGGGTGTCCTGTGCGGCTGTGGGAGAGTGTGCGGACACCGCGACAGACGCAGATGAGCCGGATGGCACTGGCGGGCCTTGCGCAACGACTGGTCCTCGAAGCGGCGATGGATGGACCTGAAATCGTGGCGGAGCATGTTCGGTCGGTAGTGGTGGTGGTGGTGGTGGAGTTAATCCTGAGTCGTGCGTAGCGGGCGTCGGATTCAAGAGAATGCTCAACGATGCATTGGAAGGCGGGCGCGTACTCGGACCCAGCGTAGGGAAAGCGCCAGAGCTCGTTGACTCAGTTGAGCTTGGTCTCGGGCCACAACCTGACGCTTCCTGTGATAGCCGGCTGAGCTGCCGCTGCTTCAGCGGGCGTTTGTTGTGGATGCTGTCACCGGCAGATGCGTCTTCGGCCTCTGAGTTTTCCGAGCCCTCCGAGTCCGCGTTGGCACTGTTTGGGTCATTGCTTTTATCGCCAGACGCGCCACTGTCGGCGCCACCACTGCCACTGCTGCTTCCGTATGTGCAGACACGGTACGTTGACCGCTGACATTGCGAGCAAGGGCACTGGCGGTCACACTTGAGCTTGCGCCGCCGACACTCGGTGCACGACTTGACAGGTCGTGGCCGCTTGACAGATTTGGGGTGCCAGCTCGAGGCATCAAAGACGAGGCTGGCGGCGCCCTGAGACGACGATGGCGATGGCTGCCGTGGTAACTGATTTGCACTTCCCGAAGGAGGGTCGGCCATGGTGAATAAGAGAAATGAAAACTACCTGGACTGTCGGAGTCGGAAGATTGCATCAACACGGGCCCTCTGGGCTGTCGATGCTGGTGTTGGGGTAGTCAGTATCTGGGTAGTTCTGCCGGCTGGCAGTTTACAAACGAGAAGACGTCAAAGTGCCGGTCTTGTTGAGTGAGTGAAAGTAGTAAGTTGAGTAGAAACATAGGCGCTTAGAAGAAAGGCGTTTCAGAGACGCCACCCATGGCGTGTAGTGTCCAGGTAGGACTGACGTCCTGGTGTAGGTCGGTATTTAAGGTGTATAGCAATGGCGGTGAACGATATAGTGTGAAGAGAAACCTGCCAGGCCAGGCAACGTATCTTTGTAGTAAATATCCAACCTGGAGAGAAACATGAAAATGACAGCTGAGGGGGGGGGGGGTGTTGTGCCTTGCTCTTATGGACTGGCTGTCAAAGCAGATGTCAAAATGTGCAGGTGACGACGGAGGCCAGAGGACACCTTCCGGACATCTCGGTGGCTGAATCGGCACGGCTCACGGGTAGCAGCAGCAGGTATGGGTGCAGTGTTCGTGCGGATATACGACTACTTCGTAAGTGCGTCTTAGGCGTGGGGGCCAGACTGCAGGGGGGGGCAGAGGATGGCAGAGTGGGAGCACAAACATAAAAAAGGCCAACGGCACGGTCCTGGCTGCATTTTAGAGCAAGTCGTACAAATCAGGGACTAGTTCGTTCGCACCTGCCACCTGCCATGTCTTGGGTACCAAAGTCAATCCTCGTACAGACGTCGAGCGGCCCGTCTCATTGGCCTCCAGGGGCGATCTACGGGGGTTGTGGGTCGCCCCTACCTCCGGAGCACGCAGTAGTACGAGTAGGTATTCGTAGGTGTTTTGTTTGGAAAAAAACGACCCGAATTGGCAAAAGCTGGTTTTTTGTCCCTAATCAGGCCGGTCCTTTCCTTCTGGTGCCTACCCAGGATCCAACAAAAAAGAAAGCATGGCTCGAGCGGCAGAGTGCCTGCAGAATGTGAAACAACACCTCGGTGGAAGAGAATGGGCTTGCAAAGACGGAAAGCAGTGAATGCAGGTACTAAATCCGCTCGCGGGCATCACATCTTCTAGAAATAGGCCAGGAAGGACGAAGCTACCCAAACCAGATGCAGGAAGGGGCATTATCCACCGGGAAGGAGCGAGATGGTGGGAAGTTCGGTGTACACGGCAGAGGGGACTGTTGGGCCAGACCCTCCTTCCGTTTTCATTTGGCTTTTGTTGTTTACGGCCGCAACAGTCTGGATGCAAGGAAGGAGCGCCTACGAGGCAGATTATAAGATGCTACCAAGGGAAGGTGCGATGCTGCCAAACAAAGCAGGAACTTGCACGGAGCATGGGCTGCCCCTCTACGCCTGTCTCTCTGCAGAAGCAACGACATGCACGTGCGAGGGGCAGATGTTGTGATGGCAGCTCGCTGGATACGAGTACGAGTATTAGAAGGAGCGTCATATGGGCGTGAAACTGCGAACAGAACTATAATACTATAAATACCATTCGGTATGATATTTATATCGCGGACCGGTGAACGGGATATGCAGAGTTTGCGGATATGCACTTTGCAGGTGCTCTGTGCTCATAACGAGGGAAGGATTTGACGCTTGGCAATTGACAATTGGAAGCGAGCGGCCCGGCCAATAGAAGGGTGCCGATCGCCCAGATGAGGTTGCAAACCGCTCCTCGCAGCTCTGGAAATAGACAGGATCAAGGAGTAGGGAGGGGATAAAGTCCGGTGATGTATGCAGTTAAAGCGTGCTATTGGGCATGAGATGAAGGATTCAAAGGATGCACAGCGACACGAGACCTGTCACTGCCGTGCACGGCTTGGAACAGTGAGACTGCAGTGGAAATCCTTGCCGGAGGTTAGGGGTGAAAAAAGTATAATTACGAGAAGGATGAAGCCGGACATCGCCAAGCTCCCTCATTTGTTAGTATTTTAGTGTCTATAAACAATTTCCGTCCTTGGATGCGAGTATTAATAGCGAAGATGGGGGGTGAGATGCTCGACACATCATCCTGCCGAAAAGCTTGAGCAAGGCGCGAAATGGACAACATGCATGTTACTGACGCGTATGCTAGCGTCGGCTGAAGTCCGACAGCTGCAGGATACCTGGCTTCCAGACTATGGAAGACCACCAGCATCGGTTTCTAGTGAATACGAGTGTTCCAGTATGCATGTCTGAGTTTTTCCATACTCCTTTGTGCGGCGAGAATGATAAGCGCACACTGTAAACTGCCACAGCGAACTGCCGTATGTTGGGCACATGAGGTGTTGTAGTATTTGCCTATTACTATTGACGATTCGTTCTTGAAAATCAGTAATATACATCTTGCACAGCCCCAAACCAACGCTTTTGTGTGACGATATGCAGTGTTTAAAAAGTTCATGACGTCGAGACAAAACATGGGGTAGAGGACGAAATTGGTCCAAGTGGGCGTCGGCGGTGTAAAAAATCGCAGAACAGTGGCTCTGCGGCGAGGGCAGATGTAAAAACCAAAAACCAAAATATAAAAACTGCAACAGATCGTGGAAAAAGTGCAACTACATTGGAGCCTACTCCGTACAGAGTAAGGTCCATCAAGAGCATGGCATCGAGGTCTATTGTATCTGTTTTACAGCTGCCGTTCAAAATTGTCGCGGAAATCTCGCAATAATTGCAGGAACAGGACTAGCAAGGTACTTTTGTCTTGGCCCGCCGCGTTCTTCTTCGGTTTCGGCTCTGTTTGAAAAAAGAAAACAATCAGGTGACGCCCGACTCAAACGGCCTTTTCCGTGTGATTTTTCCCAATTAGGGGATGGTGAAGGAGGTACTCGTAGATTATCCGACACGGAATTGCACCGATTGGATTGTAGCTTCACTCGGTCTCAACTGCAGTGAATTACCTCTTCTCGTAAAGTGAGTCATCTAACTTTGAGTCCTCGGAGAAAGCAAATATACAACGTTTCATCGTCATCCTTTCCTCCTTTTATGAGAATTAGTTGCGATGTTATTATAAAAACTCCAGAACATTTGGATGTACGTTCCAACAACTTGTGACAAAGAGATGATGCATTCTTGACGTATCAGCGATCATTTTCATATGATCGCATCATTGACAAACTCGATCGAGATACATTGGTTTTCGGTAATCTCCGTCAATATCAAAGCACGAAAAGAAGATATGGCAGAAATTCAGGCTCAGAACTAGAGATGAGTGGAAGGAAAAAACACGTATGCGTAGGGGAACATAGAAGAGGAAGAACGCAATACCGAAGCAAAGAAAGAGAAGAACAAGGAAAAACAAGGACAGACACAGTCAGCTCAAGTGGAGAAAATGCACTCCATCTCGACTTTGGCCTGTTGAGCACTTATGCATGTTGAGCCACGTGCAATTACTGTACAGTTTTGAAACGGATGAGCGGCAGGCGACCCCGTTGTTGTTACATAATTAATTGATGTCTAGGGAGGATGCCGAGAACTGTAAAGAGGATGCGATGCTCGTGATAGGGAGGGGCGGAGAAGCAAGGTAAATAAAGACCGAGATGATGCGGATCTGTCGTAGAACTATGTATTGTCCGTAGCTCTCCGATCCATCCGATCCACATACTCCATACGGAGCAGTCGTACGAGCACGGAGTACTGGGTAGTCGATTCAGCCAAGCCGGCACAGGAAAATAAGTTCAGATGAAATGGATAAAGGAAGACGGCAGTCTTGAGTGAGGTGGAAATACTCACACTTTACGTCATTCTTAGATTGGTCTTCTGTAGGCGGTATCTAGCTCTATAACTTCAGCGTTTACTATCCCACAGTACTCAGGTCGCGATGATACGAGCGGAAGCATCGACATCGGGAAAGTGTCCGATCGCACAATGAAAACAGTTAGTTTTCCACCGTGGTTTACGGAGTACGCCGTACTGATATCAGTATTCCGTAAGCAGTAAGCGCCGACTCCGTGCAGCCTCCGGGCGTCACCAGGTCCCCTACAGCATCAAAGTGCTGCCTAATTTTCAGCAGCCAATGGAATAGCCAGGGTAATTGACTGAACCATCATGAGCTTTGGTTGCTCTATCTGAATTGTAAACAAACCCAACGTATTTCCTGAACCATCAGCAAGGGCTGATGTACCTGACTATATACTTATCTCGCCTTGTTTGTTGCTCGCCTCCTGCAAAGGCTGGACCAGCAGTCAGCTGGTAGCGACTTAGTTCAGACCGTCCCCCCTTTCGTGCCGGTCTTCGTCTTGATGGCCGCCATGATGGCCGGCACGAACAACACGCAGACTGCTGCAGACAGCTCGGCTGCTGGGACAAACACCGGAGCAGTGGCTTCTACCACCGCCCCGCCAAAACGGCCTGGAACATGGCAGCAGGTGGATGCCAATGACACGGACGTGGCTGATCGTGCCGAGCGACGGCGGCTGCAGAACCGGCGAGCACAGCGCAACCACCGTGAGTCTTTGTTGTTTGCGGAACCACAGTACGCTCTAACCACTGGTCTACCACAGGAAACCGCGTCAAGGCGTGCATCTCTTCCCTCGAGAGACACGTCGCTGACAGCATCTTTCACGAAAATAGCGAGGCATATTCCTCTGCTTTTGCGGCCATGGCATCTGCTACAGCCACTGAGACTAACCTATTGTCGTCAACGACCACACAGGCAGGCGCATTTGACACTTTTCTCTTGCCCGGTGCAGTGGAAAGTAGCAACATCGGCAACATGTTTGGCACGCCTACAACCTACATCGACGGTGCACTACAGCCTCTGCAGCAGCAGAAGCAGAACCTCATGTGGAATGCTACCAGCAATACCGGCATGTCCACTGCAGACGACCGCTGCCATGACTGCGGCATGTTTTCACCAGCCATCCTCAGACAGACACAGGCCCCTGGCCATGCTCAGGCCCAGCCATGGCTAGCCTGTGTGCTTGGGAGCATGCAGGACTGGCACGGGCACGCCATGGTGGCCCCTCCATCTCTCGACAAGCCATTACCACCGTCACCGCCACCCTCTGTTGCCCCTCCACCGCCTGCACACTGCACAAAGACCAGGCCAGCCATGTCGAGCGTTCCTCTATTTGGGCCAACGTCGTCCTCTCGCATGTCGCATCATGGCTACTACACTTCACCGTCTCCACATCTTGACTTTTCACAATCAATTGGTGGTGTGGCACCCATGATGACCTCCAATGATGCTTTACAGCAAACTCATTTGGCACCTGTGCCAGGCGTGTATCTGTACCCTGGCCATGGACTCGGACTCGCACACGAAATGGCATATCCCATGGTAGTGCCGAGGTGAGTCGGACGGGCATTGATCTCTACAGTTTATAATCCATTTCGCCAGGTACCTTGATCTATCTTCTGCTATCCAAATAATGCTTGTGTCTTCTATCTTCGAAAACAATAAACTTGATGTATGTCCGTCTTATGCAAAACTCTTACATTTTCAACATAAACGTCATCGCTGCGCCAAACCAGTAGCTGCTGCGAGACCAAAAAAGACAGTCTGCGGCAACACTGCCACAGTCCATCCATACACCAGGTTCATGGCCGGCGGTGCCACCAGCCGAGTCAGCGCCTGCACCGACCCGACCGTGCCCATCAACTTGCCAACGTGTTCCGGAGACACCAGCGTGGTCATGGCGGCCTGGCTGGCCGACACGCCCAGTGCATTCAGCGACGAGAGCACGCCGGCAGCCGTGAAAAACAGGCCCGACGGCGCCAAGCCAAAGCCAATGTAGCCCAGCAGGTCGGAGAACAGAGCAAGACGGAGAAGGGGCAGCTGGGTTACCTGGGCTGTCTCTGTATCTTGTTGTGCACCTAGGCTAGCCTTGTTGGCAGAAGCACTCCGGGACCTCCTCGTCAAGAAACGCATCAGCAATCGCAAAAATAGCGTCGAGGACATGGTGCGGAATATGTTGACAAGCGAGATAAAACTGCCCGTCGTCATCATATCCCACTGAAACTGCGCTTGTGGATAGAGCATCAACAGGTCCATGCTGCCGGCGGCGCAGCCAGACATGATGGCCGTTACGGCAAGCAGCAGCACCAGGTTGCGGCGGTGGCGACGGACAGTGGTGCGGTCCGCGCTTTGATCGAAGAGCGCATCAACTTCAGACAGTGACAGCGTAGACTTCAAATAGGAGCCAAGTGACTGTCTGGGGATGGGGGCAAAGTGACCATGGTCGTGTGTGCAGTGGTCCAACTCGTCAACGTCGGCTCCCTTGACAGCATGCACGTTTCGTGACTCTGGCAGCAGCAGCAGATACAACAGTCCGACACTGTGGCAGATGAGGGCCCACAGGAAGATGGCTGCCGGCTGGCCGGGCGCCAGTTGGCTCAGAGCCGTGCCGAGTGCCGGGCCCAGGGCCATGCTGAGAAACATGCCGCTCTGCAGCCAGCCCATGGCGACAATGCGGTCGCTGTCTGTCGTTGTGTCGGTCACGTACGAAGCCGTGCTGGCCATGAGAAGCGGAAAGGAGCCCGACAGGCCGTCAATGGCAAACGACAAGAAGAGCCAGCGGTAGTCAATGGTGCGCGGAAAAGCAACCACCAGCAGAAAGACGAGCTCGCCAGCGAGCAGTCCATGGCCGTTGAGCGCCATGACCTTTACGCGGCCAATGCGGTCGCTGAGCTTGCCGAGATAAAAGCTCATGACAGCCCCAAGGATGCCGGAAAGGAGGTCGCGGTAGGTGGACAGGAAGGCAACGCCGGCGATGACCTGTGGAGCAGAGCAGGACTGATTTTCTGGTCCGGCATCCGTATCCATCTCGTGTCGCGGAAAAGTTGCGCTGCCCAACGTGCCGTTGTCTGCCATTTGCTGACAGATTAATCTATCAGCACGTTGACACGCGGCACCATGGTGAGGCCCCAGGCGAGGCTGGAGAGGAAAAAAAAGGGCAGCAGCCGGTAGACCTGTTTGTCAGCGGATATCCGAAGGCACTCGAGGGATGTCTGGGGAAAACAAACAGAAGCTTTCCGGCTATCTTGGAGCGGGGAGAAGGGCGGCGGTGGAAAAAAAGGGATGCTTTCGGAAGAAGATAGATCTTGAAGGTGAAGTTCAGAGTCGGGCGGCAGACCAACGCCGTCGTCGTCTGCGGTGGCCACTTTCTGGTAACCGCGCATGTCGACTGATGAAGATGACTGATGTAGAAGCCAGGTCCAGGTGCATCTGGAGGCAGGTTACTCTTTTATATATGGTGAATTAGTGCACCAAACAATCAAGAGCGCAAGAGTGTCCCTGCGATGAGCAAGTTTCCTGTCGTCAATACGTTGCTCGACTTGGCTGGTGGGGCTCAGGTTGCACCCGGGTCTGTGGAGTTGTTGCTGACATCTCGTGCATTAGCGTCGGGAACTAGCAGGGGTAACAGTTTCTTGCGTCCAGGCAAGTAGCAAAAAGCACGACAAGAGATGATAGATATTGAGGAGGTAAACTCAACCAGACGAGAAAACTCATTTTTATTCAGGTCGATGATTTTGATATATTCGAGAAAGACAATTGATCTTCTTAAAGATAAGCAGTTATTTACGAGTACTCATAGTCGTACTCCTTTTTTATTGCTGCCTGCTTATCACGAGTATCTACTCTTTACTCTTGGTTTTGATTGCACCTTCCCGAACCTCACGCTTTCTTATCAAGCGATACTGACGTAATCCATTACTCGTATATGCCGCATAAGTCTCCGATACAATTTGGTAAGTCTTTGTCGGGACTTCCAGATCAACCACAACTGCTACATTCTCTCTAGTCGGCAGCAATTCTCCTATGGCCATGGCTTCAACTACTAGCACACTGCCGAGCGTCGCTTTCTGGCACACACTGCTTCGTTGAGGGGTTGTAATCCATTGCTTTGGGGTGGGCTTGTAGTCACATATCTGAAGCAGGTATAATGCTTTGTGCCCGCATGTCTTACCCTCTGCTCACGCCCAGGTCTTTGTCATGACAGAATTTACTTACAACGATCTGGACCGGCCCCGCCAAGACGAGGTCTTCCTCGTCTACCTGGTCAGCATGACGGCCTACGTCCTATCCGTGATCCTGACCTTCCAGCCAACCTTACGGCAGGCCCGAACGCGTCTTGCTCGCTGTCTTTTTCAGTATGCGTCTCCAGAACCTTTTATTGGATGTGTATGATCACGCAGGTTGCGACTCCATAAGGGCCATTGGGAAGAACTGTCGGTAGATCTTGTGGCTAGTGTTAGTCTATGGTGACTGGATCGTAAAGAATGCGTGCTGGGCAGGACGTGGCGCAAACCGTCTTGTGTATGATAGGAGATTAGTGGCAATAAATCAAGTATCTATATGTTAACAGAGAACGGACTTGGAACAGATGGCTAACAAGCAGCTTTCCGTAGTTTGCTTCCGTTGGCACAGAAAGACAAGGTGCAGGAGTTGATTTGTAGCATAGTTCAAATCTCTTTACTCGGTTGTGCTCACATGTAATTAAGAATTCAGAATCAAAGTCGTCCTAGATTACCCTTATCGGCCGGCATATGTCTATTACATGAGTACAAGTAATCGTACGCGTGGTCTCAATAGATGCTTAAGCTTGAGCGGTGTCTTCCCCTTTTGGGTTATGGTCCACTTTGTGCCGTGATCTCCACAGTACCCTTGCACGCTGCTGACGGCACCTGCATTAGCGCGGCGGGTCTCTTCTACTCGTATCCCATGGTCTCGGACGTATGCCTCGACTGGCCGCAATGGCAGCAGCATATGTCAGCATCCGGGCCCGTGTAATTTTTGCAGAGTACATTGTACATGGCCACTCTACTATTTATGGCTGCCTGTTTAGCAGTAAGAGGAGTCGAAGCGGCAGTCTGCACCAGGTTTGTGCTGACCGTCGATCTGTTCGACGTTGCTGTCTGTGCAAATGTGGACATCTTGACGTGGTCAAATTTCGTAAATAAAAGCTATCTTTTTTTTTCAGTTTTTACTCGCCACTTCCGTTCTCTTCTGTTTACTTCTCTTCATTCCATTTCAGTTGTACTATTGTGTGCAAAACTGAATGTACAGGCACACTTGTCTAAGCCCATTGTATGCTTCATCGTGCACGTTCCATTGCCGGTCTGGATATTGACAAGCCAGTGAATCATCTTGTCACAACCATGACGGCGTCGACCTTTCTTTTCTCGCTCGACAGCAGCATCATGGCCAATATCCAGCCGGCCATTGTCGAGAGCCTCGTAAGCGTCGAGAAGCTCGGCTGGCTGGGCGTGGAGTTTGTGTTGGGCACCCTCGCCACCCTTATATTTGAGGTTGGCAGTGCTATTTGTGATGCGGCGACGACGATGAACGCCATAATTGGAAGCCGTGTTCTCACCGGCGTGGGCGGTGCCGGAATGTACGTCGGCTGACTCTCGCTGCAGTCGCTGGCGACTAACTCTGCGCAAGCGGCCCATCTACATGACTTCGACCGCCTTTACCTTGGGCACCGGCACGGTGTTGGGGCCGATTGTCGGCGGTGCGTTTGCCGAGAATGTGCACCCAACGTAGCAGTAGTCATGTTATATTGACCGTGCATAACAACGATGGTCGAATCCCCTTCTTTCCCCCCCCCCTCCATGCTAACTCTTTACAGTTTTCGTTGGCGGCCTCTTTACCACGGCCTTTCTCTTCTGCCCAACAGCGACCCCCAAGCGGGCATGCTGCTGGCCACATGCATCTACCGGATGGACTATGTCGGCACTGTGTACGCTTGAAACAGCATCCAGGAAATTGGCTTATGGGTCGTGGCCGGCCTTGTCGATACCAAGAGCCACACATACATCTTGGTCCTGACAGCGGGTGCCATGAACGTGCCATGTGCGTGTTTGATGAAGGTGCAAGTTATCACTAATACCGTCTTGGATCTTTTACAGGCACATCCAGCGTGAGCGTCTCTTTCGGGGGTAGATCGGCGAAAAGTATCGTGCAGCATGATAGGTGCTGTAGCGTCTTTTCTCTTTAATTCTGGCTGTATTTCAGAACAATTGTTTTTCTTCTTCAATATTTTCTTCTGATTTTTGTTCGTTATTCCGAAAATTTTCCGGAAAAGCGCTCACATTTTGCCGCGAGACTCAAAACTTCTTTGTACCTGTTAGCCACTGTGTAAGCAGGCGTCCCACTGGTACGTTTTGATCCGCACTTGCTGACGCAGAAATGGAGGTTACATTTGATGCCTTTGTAATCGATGAAGGAGAGAAAAGGAGAGAAATAGAAAGCCAGATTTAGAAGGCGAGAACTAGGTTAGAGCAAACACACGCGGGACTTCAGGGCCAAGCCCACTAGGCCCGGACGCTGTGTTGGCCATGGTGATCGCGGGACTAATTTTTTGGTCTAGAAGGAAGAGCTGGCAGTCTTATAAAAAAAGCATGTAGACATTGTGCGGTGCCAGGGATAGGCGCGGAATTAGAAGAGGTAAAAGTCGAATGGTAGGAAATAGTATTGATGAATAACGATGGGTGAAGACTACCCACCGTTCCTTCCTTCTTACCGCGCCTGCCACACACAACATCAGACGACTGGGACTAATATGAGCACATGTCGCCCACACGTATGCATGCTGCCTGAATATGCAGCTGAGCTACTGTAGAATCATCCCTGTGTCACTTTGTGCTCTACTCTGCCTGGGGGTTTCAGTCCACTGACTGTGCTGGATCCTTGACAAATCTATGAATAAGAGGATGGCAAGCTGTTGTTGGTCTCGTTATCAACCAGGTTTGATGACCCTGTGTGTAACTACGGGAGGTATTGCAAGCTTCTCTGCTTGGCACTGTCCTCGCCGGCGCATATTGGAAAGATCCGACAATAGCCACCGTTGACATGTGATGCGTCTCTTGTGTCGTCGTGTGCATTGTCCTCTGACCTATGCCGGAACATGGCGCAAACTCGTACTTTTGCACGTACATAATAACTGTCCAAATGGAAACGTGCTTGAATTCCGTCCAAAGCATCGCCAGTAAATTCAAAGATCAAAACCGCTAGCTATTATCCATAATCGCTCGAGTCAAATCATTTCGCCAAATCATTTTCTTTCCTTTCCTTTCCTGATTCCTTGCTGAAACCTAGCGTCTAAGCCGCAACAACAACCGGGCGCAACTCGCCGTCGGCCTTGCCGGTCTTGATCGTCTTTCCCGTCTTGCCAATGGTGGCCAGGACGGTCTCGTAGGACAGGGTGGGCTCGGCGACGACCTTTGCGCTTTGGGACTCGAGGGAGACTTCGTAGCTCTTGACACCTGGGGGGGTTAGCGACTGTGATCAGTTATTTGGGAGAAAGAGAGAGAGAAAAAGAGAGAAACCTACCCTCAAGCTTCTTCAGGACGCGGTCGACAGCACCGGAGCAGCCGCCGCAGGACATGGCGATCTCAAACTCGTAGGTGTGGTCAGACATTTTGACGTTGGTGTTGGTGGTATCAGGTAGAGTGGTGTAGAAGTGGTATATGCTGTACTCAGTAGAAGTGGTGGGATGAGGAGTGAAAGGGAAGCAGAAGTTGTGCTGCTGAGGGCGGCGGGGCTTCTTATATGTGTGCGATGTGCTGAAGAAGGCGTGGGGCTACCGCGCTAGTTTTGGGGGCGTGCTACCCCGAACAGCTGCTGATACAGGAGGTTTCAGCATTAATAATGAGCGCTCTTAATAATAGCCGTAACTTGCGCTGTATTGCTTTGCGGAGTAGTCGTAGCTGGTGCGAAACACGGACACCAATAGGAAGCACATGCGACAGTGTGCGACAGCGCCAGCCAATGGCGTCATTCGCGCGCCTGCCGTCTACCGACGTAGTGACCTCGTCGTGGCCTGAAACCGCATACTGAAACGTGCTCATGACGGTTTGGTGATGGACTGCTACGACTCACGAGCGTACGAGTACATTGAACAGTGACTTGAAATTTAGTTTATTCCACCGATCCCAGCTATTCATAGAAAACAGAAAACAAATGCCTCGCAGACCGGAACCCATTTCAAGAAACACAATACATAACACCAGTCAACCAGAGAAGAGATAGTTGAAACAATGACCCAAAACTGCTCCATCACTCCTGGTCAGAAACACTCTTTTCATTCTTCCCTTCCAGCTGCTTTGTCCGTCTCCTCGTCCTGCTGCCTCTCCGTTGTCGTTCATGTCGCTCGGCTGCTCGTTCCCCATTTACACCGGCAGCTTGAACTTCTTGCCCTTCATCACCTTTTGGTAGTAGATCCAGAAAAAGTCGCTGTACAGCACCGTCTGGATGACACCGGCCACAATGGCAATCCAGTCGACCTTGTGTGCCGGCTCGGTGATGAAGCGGTAGATCCAGTTGGGAATGTAGAGCGCGCGGTACAGGCCCAGCGCGAAAATGTAGTGCGTCGCAATGGTCTCGGCCTCGCCGGTGCGCTGCAGCATAAACAGCTGCGGCAGGATGGCCACGGACTCGAGCCAGATGGAAAAGGCCCAAAATATCTCGGGAAAGGTGTACTTGTAGGGGATCAGCACGCCGAGCACGGCGGCACCGCCCAGCAGGTACTCGACGCGGAAGGTGTCGATGCTGGGGTCGTTGGTGGGCTTGTAGGAGGTCGTCATCAGGTACAGGATGTAGCCCTGGGACGTGATGAACAGCACCTTGAAGACAAAGTTGTATATGCTGGACGTGGAGAAGAGGTCGAGGTAGCGCGTAATGTAGACGATAAAGTAGAGCACCTGCGACTTGAACGAGATGCCCGAGCAGCTTTTTAGCTGCACCATCTTGTGCAGCAGGATGGCGATGGAGACCAGATGGGAGAGGTCCCCTGTGAGGTGTTAGCGGCTGGGCTGTGCCGTGGACGATGGCTCCCGTCTCGCAGACGACGCTGCCGCCGACTTACCGAGAATGCGAAAGAAATTGAACACCATCGTGACAGTCTCATGTGGCGGTTTGGATGGTAAGAGGGAGGGGGGCGAAAAAGCTCCGACAGAGACGGCAGTCGATCGTAGTCTGTCGATGGCGATGCCGGTCGTCGATGCGGTCGTCGATGCAGTCGTCAATCGTGGATGGTGCTGGTGTCGTCGTCGATGCGGACAGGTCAACGTGGACGAGCTCTGACGGCACTACAGAGTAAAGGACACGAACGCGACTAGCTCCTAGTGGCCAGGTACTCGTAACACATGTGCCCTGTGCTCAGCGCTGTGCCGCGCCGCCAGCGCGTGTTTTGTGGGGCCACTCATGCTGGAATACATACTCGTAGTTATAAGGCACCACCCCTCGCGCCTTCCGCCCGGCATTTCTGGATGTTTCCGTCATTACCAAGCAGCGCCGTCATCAGCGGGTGCTGCCTTGCGCCATAATAATAATAAAGCGACAACGTCGCCAGCGAGGGTCGCGGCCTCGTCTTTTTTCTTGACCTTTTTTTTGTAGTCTTTACACGTTTACCAGACACCTTTATTGCAATGGCCGATTTCTTGCAAGGCTGCGGCCATGATCACAGCCACGACCACGACGTTGACAATCATACCGATATCCCCGAAACCCTCGTCGATGTCGTCGTCACACACGCAGGCAAGACGTGGACGTTTAGCGTGCCGCCGTCTGCGACCGTCCAAGACATTGCCCTTCTTTGCGAATCCGAGCTGTCCGGCAACGCGGATGCCAATGCCGGTGGCAGTGCCGATGCCGACGCCGCCGAGCCGACCACGACCAGCCGCTACTCGGTGACCAAACTGATTGCTTCGCCGCCCGTCGGCCTCCTCCACGTCGACAACGCAGCGCACGCCAAGCTCACCGTCGACGAGCTGCAGCAGCGCCTCTCCAAAAACAAAAACAAGAAGGCATCATCATCCCCTCCACCGCCCGCCATCACCATCAAACTCCGCGCCATGGCGTCGTCCGTGTCCTCGGTCGCCGCTCTCCGGCAGTGCTCTGCCACCGCCGCCGCCCGCGCCCAGCGTGTGCACGACCTGCGGCGCCACGCCGTCGCCGCGCGCGTGACGCCCAAACGCGGCGACGGCACCGACAACAACGGCGGCTTCACGTTTGGCGCCATCCAGCCGCTGGCGCACCTGCCGCAGCCCGAGCGGTCGCTGGCGTACCTGCACCGCCTGCGCGACGACGTCGGCATCCGCAGCGTCATGCGCGCGCACCAGTTCCGCGTCGGCCTGCTGACCGAGATGGACCCGCGGCAGTACACGCAGGCGAGCGTCGACGGCGGCGTCACGCGCGTGCTGGGGCTCAACCGCAACAACGGGCAGGTCATTGAGCTGCGCCTGCGCACCGACGTCGGCCACGGCTACCGCGACTACAAGACGGTGCGCCTGACGCTTTGCCACGAGCTCGCGCACAATGTGCACAGCGCGCACGACAAGCACTTTTGGGCGCTGTACCGCCAGCTGGTCAAGGAGGCCGCCGCCGCCGACTACATGGGCAACGGCGGCCGCGTGCTGCTCGACGGTGGCCGCGAGGGACAGTACGCACCACCACGCGACGACGAGGGCGAAGACGACGACGATATTGGCCACGTGGACGCCGGCGGCTGGACGGGTGGCACCTACGTGCTGGGCAGCGGGTCTGTCACTAGTGCTGCGGCAGCATCGGCACCGTCATCGGCACCGTCTACAGAAACGTCTAAATTGACCGAGCGAGAGCGTCGAGCACGCGCGGCCGAGGAAAGGCTGCGGAGGATGGACGGCAGCGGTGCAAGCGGGCCGGACTCGAGCACGAGTTAGAGGGGCATTGGCTTGTCTTTTGAATTTGCATTTCACGATACCTTGGGTAACTGCATTGGCGTTGGCACGGCGTGTTCTTTTTGTATATATCATCGTTTGTATACCAGCATTATTACCAACATCTGTACATTACATATTTTTCAGTACATTAACAAAGAGCTTGCATGAATAGACTTCAGAAGTAATCGTTGTGAAAGAATACTATATAACAAATAAATAACAGCAATAACGAAAGCCCAGCAACGAGACAGGCACCAATGTATACTGGCCTGTGCTCGTCCATCCGTAACGCCGTTAATGATACCCAACGCTTGCAAGAAAATGAATGCTGAAACCAGATAACGAAAACACAGAAAATCAAAGTTCAGACACCAGCACCTCATGGGGCCTCCGAGAATGCCACCGGCGGGCCAACCACGGCCTTCTTGTCGCTTGCCTCGCCGCCTTTGGCTTTCGGGCGTACAATCTTTTCCCACTCCTTGGTCTCAGTGTTCCACTTGTGCCTGTCTCTTGTTAGCTGATGTACAATTCCACGGATATTAAGAACAGACGGCTGCGTAGACATACCCTTGCCAGACGGTCGCAACAAGCGACCGCTTGCCGTACTCGTCGGTCAAGATCCGGTCAAACGAGTATGGAATGGTGGCCGCGACGCCCTCAAATTCGGTCTCGCGCATCGGATACAGGTCGCGCGTGCGGTAGCGGTGGTGGTTCTTGCAGCTCCAGACGCCGGGCGTGCGCTTGGGGTCGCGCTCGGCCAGCCCGGTAATGTCGATAAACATGCCGTTGCTCATGTCGATCCAGCGCGCATCAATGATATTCATGCCGTCGCCGCGCGGCAGGCCGTGGTTCGGGTTAATGTCCAACAGGTACTCCTTGACAATGTCCTCGCCCGTGTCGTCGTCGCGGATGCGGTACGTGTGCGTCGTGCGGTTGTAGTGCTTGGCCAGGTAAAAGAGCGTAATGTCAGCCACCTGCACGTCCAGGTCATAGTCCCAGGGCATGATCTTGCCGTTCCACCACCAGCCGAGCAGCGTGCCGTGGGCCAGCCACGTCTCGATGCCCAGCGCGCGGAACGTCGTCAGGTACGACCGGATGAGGTGCCGCAGGGCCGGCCGGTGCTCGTCGTAGCTAACCAGGCCCTTGAAGTAGCGGGCGTCGTAGTGGCCGAGTTTGTTGTTCCGGCCCGGCTCGTGGAAATACTTTGTGTCCGGCTTCTTGACCGTCTGCTGGGGGATGCCGTTGAGTCTCTTGGCCAGGGTATGTGGTGCTTGTGGTACGTCGGCTGCAGGCGGCACGCTGCTGTGCGACTCGAGAGATGCATTATGCGCCTGTGGTGGGGTGTCCATATCCTGCTGCAGAGCCGCAACGACAGGTAGACAGAAGAGGAGTGCGGCGAGGAGCGCAAACAATGATCGTATGGATGCCATGTTGGTGTTGGTGTTGGTGTTGGTGTGTTGGTGTGTTGGTGTAGTAAAGATGAGAGAACAGCGCTGCTTCATATATATAACAAGTCGTAACGTAATATGGGCATGTGTCTAGGTATCGTCGTCGACCGGTAACCGTGATGCTGTGATGATGTATGTAGATGGTGCGCGTCAGCTGATGGCCAGATTGGTATAATTGTGTAGAAGAAGCCGACGCTGAGCAGGCGTTGGATCACGCCGTCAACAGCGAGAGGGAATAGGAGAGACGCCAAGAAGAAGATAGAAACAAGACGAAAACAACAAGTTTGACGACGATGACAGCGGCAAGGACAAGGACGGAAGCAGAAGAAGGTCAACTGCGATGGGAATAACAACCAGGACGAAATCACAAGAGACGACAGCGAGGAAGGGCTATGACGATATACAAATTACAGACTACGGCGTTAGATGCTAAGCAGTACGGAGTCGACGACCAAAAAAAAAACGGGACGTCTACGTAAGCCGGGCATATCAAGGAAGGAAACACTGGAGAAAAAAAAAGGGAAAGAGTAACCGGCGCGCAGGTACACACAGTGCGAGACCGGGCCACCGAGGAACCGCTTCCGTATCGGTCCAAGCGGCGCCCAACCGACGACGCCGTTCAACTGATTTATGGCCTTGTTCCTGCTGCTCCAAGGGGAACGCACTAACACACGAACGCATACGTATGTCTTGGCGCTAGTCGTCCCTGCAACGGCCGCACGGAGTACAAGCCCCCGACACTACGAGTACTCGTACTCCGTAAGGAAAGCAAGAACTGGGAAAGTGGGGGTCATATCTTGTAGGTGTCTTATGCGGGAAGGCTCATCGTAATTCGCCCGCAGCGGGAAGGATCGATTGACAAGGGTTTTTTGTGCATTGTGCACATTCATCGACGTTGCTTACTTTCGACTATATTCCTTCTTTTTGCACATCACTAACATTAGGAAAAAAAAAAGAAGAAAAAAACAATGCTTCTCATCCCGAAATCTACACGCGACACTTTGCCCGACAAGTTCTCGAGCGGTTTTGTCTGTGCCTGGGTTCCCGAGTACAAGCGTGCTCGCGTGCTCTCAAAAAAAGAAACTCCGACGTGAGGGACTTGTGGAGAACAAGCGACAATGACGATCGCACCTTCCCACCAAGACAAACCTCTCCACCGCCAATTCCTTGCTTACGCAAACGTACTCGTACGAGCTGCCGCAGTGGTGGCAGGCGCGGCCCTAGACGCGCGGCGGGACCTCGATTGTACTCGTACTCGTAGCGTATGGGGTACGTATGGAGTACGTAGGATGATATCCCATTCCTACCAGTAATGTAAGAAAACCTGTATTGGTACGAGGTAGTCTCAAACATTTCAACACTGTTTGAAGTTCTTGAAACAAATCAGTCCTCCATGTATGGAGGCTTTCACATGCCCTAGTGAGTACTGATTCGATTGCCAATGCGGTCAGCTGCCATCATTAGTCATCTATGAAAGTATATCGTTGTCTACGCAGTAACAGCAGAGACTAACTAGGTGGAATGTTTGTCTCGAAAACAGCGTGAATAGCTCTAGTCGCTCTTCACCATGTCGACGTCGTCCGATGCATCGTCCACGACCATGTCGTCCATGACGTCGTTGTCCGCAGGTTCCCGGTCCCCATTGTCGGCGACGTCACCATCGCTGTCGCCCGCCATCTGTTCGTCCACTGCTGCTCCGTGTCCGACCTCGTCTCCCTCCACGTCGTCATCGTCGTCTTCATTTTCATCCTCGTCCTCATCCTCGTCCTCGTGCCGATAAACGTTGATCCACCCGTCCTTGCCGCAGCTGACCATGGTCGCGCCGCACACGTCCACCCAGAAACACACGCCATCGCGGTGTGCGCCGCGCAGCCGCTGCACAATCGCTTTTGTGCCCACGTCCCACAGCACGACATCGCCGTCCTCGCTCGCCGCCGCCACAAACGGTCGAGATTCGCGGCCCGGTTTGTCTGTTTTTTTGTTGGCCTTGTTGGCCTTGCCCTTGCCGTCTGGTCGCGGCGCCAGCACGCCAAAACACCCGCCAATGGAAAACTGCTTGTTGGTGTGGCCCTGGTACGTCTTTTTCACGATGCTGGGCTGCGCCACATAGTCCCACATGCGGATGCACGAGTCCAAGTTGAAAGCCAGCACGTAGCGCCCATTGGGCGAGAAGCACACGTGGGCGACGGCCGGGTTGTCCTCGTTGAGCAGCAGCAGCGTGCGCAGGCACTGGCCCGTGGCCGTGTCCCAGATGCGGATGAGGCCGTCGGTCGAGCAGCTGACGACGAGCGTGCCGTCGCAGCAGAAGTCGATGCCGCTGACGGGGTCGCTGTGCGCCGGCAAGCTGCGCATCAGCCGGCCCGCGCGCACGTCCCACAAGAACACGGCCTCGTCGTAGCTCCCGCTGGCCAACAGGTTGCCCTTGGGCGAAAACGCCAGGCAGTAGACGTAGTTGTGGTGGCCCAGCAGCGGCAGGCGCGTGCCGCGCGCGCCGTTGCCATTGTTGATGCTGTTGGCGCTGCCGTTGCCGTTGGTGCCGTTGATGCCCTCGCGCAGCTGCCGCCGCACATACCGCGCCGCGTTGGCCGCCGCCGACGGCACCAGGGTCCCGCCGTGCCGCTGCTGCTCGTCTAGCAGGTTGTTGTTGTTGTTGTTGTTAGACAGAATCGACGCCGACTCGGTGCGCCCGTGCGCCGGCTCTGCCGTCACGCGGTCCCACAGCCGGATCGCCTTGTCGTCCGAGCCCGTGGCCAGCGTGTTCGAGTCGGGGCTCCACGCCAGGCACGACAGCCCCGCCACGTGGCCCACGAGCGTCGTCATGTGCGCGCCCGTCGCCGCATCCCAGATCCGCGCCGTGCCGTCGGCCGACGCCGACGCAATCCACCGCCCGTCCGGCGAGAGGCGCACCTGCGACACCGGCCCGTCGTGCCCGCGCACCTGGAACACGCGCCGGTAGTGTGGTCGCTGTGAGTCTCGCCGCCGCCGCCGCCGATTCTGCTTCTTCTCTTTTGTCTTCGCTTCACTGTGTGTGTTTGTCTTTGTGTTTGTCTTGGATTGTTGTGCTTTCTGTGCTCGTGGTAATCTGGACCGAGACCGAAACTGGTCCTCCATCGCAACGGACCCGGACCGCGACCGCGACAGCGAGCTCAGCCGGCTGTCGGAGCGTGCCGACTGGGCTTTGGACGGCGTGGGCGAGCGTGTCCTTGGCCGCGATCGTGCCTCCGTCTGTGCATCGTCGGTTGGCGCCTCGGCTGGTTGTGTCTGTAAAGGGGTTTGTGGTCGGAAGCGCGACCACACGGCGCCGTCTAGCTGCGCAGACGGCGAGTTGGACGGGTCGCGCATGTGTCGTTTTGTGTCGTCGCCATCGTCACCATCGTCGTCGGCAGCAAGTCCGCTGCTTGCTGAACGGCTATAGCTATCGGCGGCCTTTCTGCTTGGCTCACTGTCACCACTTGTCGGCACGATTTTGCGCCGCTTAGTCGCAAAGTCGTCTAACGTGACTTCAGCCGGGGCCATTTTGATAGGAGACCGTGCCGTTGTCGAGTCGTGAAGGGAATGTGTGCCGGTCGCGATTGGTATTGTAGATGGCGTCGCGCGTGTGACGTGAAGTCATCTATCATAGGCGATGATTGCCTATAATTAAAGTGGGGTTCCCAACGGCCGGGGTCAATCGCGCACGTGATAACGTGCAACAAGCTTATTTCACGATAACTACCAAAGAATTCCCGATTATTTAAACTTATTTGAGCCGAGTTAAAATTCAATAGCTTATATTCTTCGTACGGCCGTGTCGCGATGCTGCTCGGATGCTGCTCAAATGTTGCTTTCAACAAGTGTCACATGGTAGCCACCTGCTGGCAATGTCAGATTTACGCCAGTTTGCTTATCAACCTCTTAGCTGCGCACATATGTCGTGAAGATTTTGTCATGGAATTTTTCTTTCATACACTGTTGCGTGTTGGTTGTGCTTTCATACATGTATGTGGCCGGAGAGCCTCGTCTATGTGAGAAAGGGTCTATGTGGACGAAAAGCATGGTGAGTGAAGGGAATATGTACAAAGGGTTGCTGGGGTATTGGGTAAAAAGAAGCAAAGGGATATAAACTATATGCAGAATGTCGAGAAGACCAAAAGTCGAAAGGAAAAGGTGAATGGGTAGAAGACAAATGAAGAAATGCGTGCCTTGAGTCGTAACCAAGAGCGCGTATATGCTGATGCAATGCACAGCCGAAGGACGGAAAGAAAGAAGTGGTAAACAACATGGGAAGAGAAGAGGGTGAGGAAAAAAAAGCACAAAAAGACAAAAGCACGAAGTAGAGGTAGTGGTAGAGGTAGAGGGGGCGACGAAGCGAGAAGGGGAGGTAGGTGAGGAACATGACATAAAGTTAAAAGTAGTAGAAGAAGGGAGGAAGAAAAAGGGAGATAACGAGAGTAATTGAGAAACGGATAAGCCAGCACGATGCTATTCGTGCTTGATATTATCGGGTCCCTGCGAGCTCGTTGTTGTTCCGAGAGGCGCGCCGCCCGGAAGCTCGGCTGCCTTCTCCTCGAGCTTGCAGGCATTTTCCAGAAACTTGAGCCAGACACCCGCTTCCGCCGCGTGCGACAGCTTCAGGTGCTGCCCAAACATGTCTTCGCGGTAGAACTTCTTGGCGCTCGCCTTGCACTCGTGCAGCTTATGGTCGCACTCGACGTGCGCGGCCAGCGCCTCCGGCGGGTCAACGCCACGCTCAAACTGCTTGCCACAGAAGCCGCACACGTCGTATGTCTTGATGGTGTTGGTCTCGTCCGTGTCCGTGACGCACTGGTACGCCGCCTCATGCGTCAACAGCCGGCGGCACGACCACGAAAACGGCCGTAGGTGGATCGTGGTGATGTGGCGCTCGGCCTCGTTCATGCGGCTGAATCGCCGCTGGCAAAACGCACAGATATGCGGCTTCTTTGTCTGGTGCAGCTTGAGCTCTTCCAGCGTGTCGAAGCGCTGTGGCCGCTTCGGGCAGCATCCACAGACGTACGCACCGGACGCGCTGCCGTTCCCAGCAAGGTCAGTCGGTGGGTTGGTCGTCGTGGCAGCACTGTTGGCGCTGCCCGCTTCCGAAATAACCGAGCCTGCCTTGGACGACAGTGCTGTCGGGACGGAAGGCATCGGGGGGATAGAGCCGGATGCCAGAGACGCCTGGTACGACGACGGGAAGGACGCAGCCGAAAGCCGGCTCGGCAGCGAGCCAATGCTGCTGCGGCGCTCGTTGGCAAGCATCGATGTGCGCGGCGACGACGCTGACGACATGGACGGCCCGATGGACGATGGCGGGCTAAAGACACCACTTGTCGACCGTGGTCCCGACAGAGAGCTGGAAAAACTCGTCGTCGATGAGTTGGGACTCGAGTGGGACGCAAAGGGCAGCGATTCGGACACCTTGAGGTCATGTAAGTGCCGCAGCGGCAGCACCGAGTCAGAGCCTTCCATTGCGGTATCTTCGTTGATGGTGCCATTGCCGCCCGCCGACGTGCCACCGGCTTGGCCCTCCTGGCCCATGTCAAAGTCCAGGGAGCCGATACTGAGGAGTCGCGTTAGAAACTGGTACGACGACTTGATCCCCTCGTCCGCCCACATATCGACAGCGCAGGCTGTGCGGCCAGCGGCAAAGTAGCGGTCGGGCACAAACATGTCGGGCGCCGACCCGTCTTCCTCGGCCAACATGGACTGCTGCAGGCGCAGGCCGCCGGTCGTCGACACGAGCGGGTCGTATTGGAAGGAGACGGCGATGAAGAGCACGGTGACCAGATGGAGGTACTGGCTGCTGTAGAGCACGTCGGCGTCGGCGTCGTCGTTGTTAGGGTACAGCTGCTGCTGTTCAATGACGAGCAGGGCACGGCGCACATACGCCTGGATGCACAGACTATAAAACGTGGACAGCCACCAGCGACGGTCGCGCAGGTTGACCTTGCGGAACATGAGGTGCGACAGCTCCTCAATGTACGTGTCGATGCACGTGGCCAGCTGGCGCATGCACTGGATGCTGCACCGTTCGCCCTGGCAAGTGCTGTGGATGCGTGCGTGCAGGATGTTGGCCGAGCTGAGCCGCAGCACGTCGAGACAGTTGCGCAGGCACACAAGCGACAGCGCAACCATGGGCGACTTGCCCACCTCAACCTCGTACAGGCACGCCGCCTCCAGCAGCGCAATCAGGCTCTCGGCCGACTCAATCTCCAGCACGTTCATGCACTCGCTGTTGTCCGCGAGCTCCCAGGCAATGCTCGCAATCACGTCCGAGTACGTCGTCGACGTCGACCGGTTCTTTTGCACCTGGCAGGGGACATTAAGCGACGCGTTGGCGCGGTATCGGCCGTTGCGGATCGACTGCGAGAAGTGGTGTGCGGCGGGCGACGACTTGTGCGCCCGCAAAAAAATGCCGGGGTTGTCGAGGACGAGCTTGTTGTCGGCCAGGTACTGTACCTCGGCGTCGCGGAAGCACTTTGACACAATGTCAGGCTGTGCGGGAGTGGTGCCGCTCGATTGGTTGTCGACGACGTTCTCGGCTGCCAGAATCGCCGGCATTTTACGGCTGGCACACGCGGCCAGCAACACGCGCGACTTGGTGCACAGGGCCTGGGGCGGCATCGCATCGCGCAGATTGCCACGCCGGCATCCAATCAGAGGCCACGGCGGCGCATCTTCTCGGAGATCGGGCGCGGGACAGTTCTTGCATGGAATGCAGGGGTCGCACTTGCGTCGCAGGATCTTGCACCGCCAGCAGGCACCGCCGGCCCATTCGAGATCCTTGATGTCCTTGCGGCTCTTAGCGCTCAGAGGACCGCGTCGGCCACGTGGGCGGCGCGAAGAAATGCCGTGGTGGAAGATGTTCCAGCTGCTGGACAGACGATCACCAAGCGACGGGGTGTCTGCATCAGGTTGGCTGGTATGCTCCGCCTGGGGCGTGTCTTCGCTGAAGCTGTCCGGGCCAGTTGCGAGGCCGTGTCCCGAGGACACGGCAGAGGTGGCCGCGCTGCTGTCGCTACTAGGGTGCCGTTGCAGCGGCGGAGTGAGGCCGACAGCCAACCCAACAGTGTTGGTGTCTTGCTTGAGCAGTGGGAACGTGGGTGGTGCGGCGGTGGCTGCGACGTGCCTTTTCTGCGTAGGGGTACTGTCGTACTGCGACTTTGACGATGGCGACGGCGGCGGGATCTGCGACATGTTGGGCGCATTCTGATACGAGGCTGCCATTGCCATGTCCGTGTCCATTTGTGGGTGCTGCGCGGCATGCGGCGACGGTGGCGACGGCAGCGCAGGCTGCGACTGTGTCTGCAGCGGCGTGGACGTCGGCGACGGACCCGCAGACATGGCTGGTGCAGGAGTCAGAGACGCAGGTGCTGGCAGCGGTGTCTGGTTGACCAGTGCAAAGGCTGACGGACGCCATATGCTTGCTTTGCGGTAAACGGGATCGTAGCTATAGCTGAGCTTGAACTTGAGAGACAGGCGGTGCAGAATGGCCTCCTTGGCAGCGTCACAATCTTCAAAGATGAGCTTGTCGTCGGTGTCGGACTTGCCGCGCGAGAATATGAGCATGTCGTCATAGAGCTCGAGGGTCGCCGGGTCGTTGAGGTCAAGCGCTGGCGGCGCAGATGGTGCCTGTGCCGACGGGGCAGGCTGTGCGGCTGCAGCAGCCTGCTGGGCCAACGACTGTGACGTCGTGTCTTGGAAGGTAGAAGAAGCCTGCGGGGGCGCCTGCTCCCGCTGTGTATACCCCTGCAGCTCTTGAGCCTCCTGTTTTGGCTGCACTGGCTGTGGTCGTGGCCGCTGCTGCTGGTGCTGTTGTGGCTGCAGCTGGGGCTGTGATGGCTGACGCCGGGGCTGTGCATTTTGGTGCTGCTGAGGCAGCTGAGCATGGAGCAGAGGCGTCTGGGGCAGGGGCTGTGTCGGCTGTGGCAGTTGAGCATGCTGCGCTAACTGATGCTCCTGGGACGGCTGCGTCTGATGTGACGGCTGCTGCACGTTGATCTGGCTAGAGAGGACGGCAGTCTCGTCGTCGGGAAAGAGAAAGTCGTTTGGACCACCGAGGACGATGCCGGGTTTGGAGAGGTCAGGTTCGGTAAAAGGGACAGGGACAGATGCCATGTCATAGGCAGGGATGGGGTTGGCGAAGGAGAGGAGGTGCTGGGGGTGCTGGGTATGGTCGTGCAGCTGTGGCTGTGGCTGCGGTGGCTGCTGGTGAGACTGCTGATGAGGCTGCTGGTGTGATTGCAGCTGGTGTTGGTGCGGCTGCGGCGGCAGTGGTCCTTGTGGAGGGGGGTGCTGCTGCTGGATATGGTGGTGCTGTTGCTGTTGCTGTTGTTGCTGTTGCTGCTGCTGCTGCTGCTGTTGTTGTTGTTGTTGCTGCTGCTGGTCAAGCTGCTGGACCGGTGTTGCCATCGACATCTGCGATGCTGTCATGGAGGGATGCTGAGGGGCCATGTGCTGTGGTTGATGCTGTTGCTGCTGCAGCGGCGCATTCCACGAGCTGACCCATGACGGCAGCTCGGGGTCGAAGTCGTCCAGGTCCATCGAGTCATGACCCCAAAATGTGTAGGCCTCGCGACCGGCCGTTGGCGAGATGCCGACATTGCTGGGCAAAAGGAGTGGCTGCTGGATATGGTGTGGCTGCAGGTGCTGGTGCTGTTGTTGGTGTTGCTGCTGCTGGTCAAAGCCGTAGAACGCGGCGAGGTTGCGGTTGTCTTGCTGTGGATGCTGGTGCTGGTGCTGTTGATGATGATGTTGCTGCTGGTGCTGCTGGTGCTGCTGCTGGACAAGACCGAGCGCATTCCGCAGGTCCGGCTCCGTCGCGTCCATGGACATGTCCATCGTGGAGCGCCGTATGGCTATGCTGTGTCATGTGGTCGACGTCGATGCTCACGCTGCCCGCCGTCGCTCTGTGCTGTGGTGGTAGCTACTCGCTCAGCGTCGAAAGCTCAAAGAAGCTAACGCAGGACAAGGAACGAGAGGAAATCGGGAAATGCGAGGGCCAAGGAGCATCCAGCCGAATTCGAGGCGGTCGTCGTTGTGTGCGGCGGTCTCCTATTCGTCGTCGTCTCGCCGCCGTCGCTGTCCCCGAGTCGCCTCGTTTTCTTCTTTTTTTTTTTGATTGACGTATTTCTTGCCTTGTTGCCTTTTTGAAAACGCCCTGTTTCTGTCTGGTTTCCTCTTTCCGATTCCTTGCCCCTTTTGCATCCGATTCCGAGACTTTGCCCTTTTTCCTGTTGTCGACTCTACCGTAGACCCAAAAATACCCAGAAAGACACAAAGCACCGAAAAAGACCCAAACGACCAGGGCCGAGAGGACCCAGAAGACCCAGGATTCAGAAGACCCAGAAGATCCAGGAGACCCAGGCGACCCAGGCGACCAAAGCGACCAGGCGTCCCAAGCGACCAAAGCGACCCAGCGACCCAGAGACCCAGGGATCCAGAGGACCCAGAAATCTGTTATGTGGTGAAAGTCGGGCAGTGTGGACTGGGACTGGGTCATCATGCAAAAGAGGCTCGACCGAATCACCGAATCGGCCTGCCAAAAGGCTGGCTAGGTAGGGGAAGGGGGGGCTGCTTTTCTCGGTGGGCTGGTGCATATGTGCACATATAACAGGAAGCATGCATGTGTTGTGTGTTGTGTGTTGCTCCTTGCTCCTTGCTGCTTGGTCCTTGGGCGACGCCGTCTGACTGGCTGGTCTGGTCTGGTGCAGCAGCTGGGTGCTGCGCGTGGTTGTGGTCGAGGTGGCCGAATGCAGAGATCAGCGACATTATCGTATTAAATTGCCAGAGAGGAAAAAAGCCAGATAAATTGCTCGTGTGGTCGTATGGTTGTGTTGCAAAGTGGACACGACCCGGCCAGTGGGAAAAGGGGCTTGTTCTGCTGGGCTTATGTCCGTGGCGCCATGTACGAGAAACAGAAAAAAAAAAAAAAAAAAAAAAAAAAAAAAACAGACCAGGCTCGTGCACGACTACCGCAGGGCAGGCGCAACACGGGGCGCTCTTTCGCTATTCGTACAATTACGAGCTCGTAGATCGTAGCTCTTTCCAATCTACGCTGTAAAAAATGTGCTCGTCACCGTCGCTCTTTCCTTGCGGCACGTCCCTTCTAGGTATTTTTATTTTTATTTTTTACGGTACGTTATGTTGGTTGATCCCCTTTTTTCCCTTCTCCCTGCTTCTGATTATCCGCAGGGTCACATCGTCATTGTCAAGCAAGGACCAATACGTCCGGGGTAGAACGGAACACATTTTGCTGCGGGCGCGAGCTGGTTTGCTCCGTAGAACAAAATCAGAAACAAACAGCTCAAAGAAAAAAACCGACAGCCAGCTTCGTGGTAGTCGCATGAGGATAAATACGAAATGATACATCAATGTCGCACAGAAGGAACATAAAATAGCAAAATACGGAGTAGCAAAAACAGCAAAAACAGCTGAGAAAGGCAAAGGTCGGGCTAGGCAAGTGAGACAATACGACATTGCAGGTAGCTCTTGCTCTTTCTGTCGCTAGTCTTTCCCCTTTTGCCTTGCAGGTGGGACGCGGAAGGTGCGATCTGCCTTTTCTCTCCCCTCCCTTTTCCCTCATTGCTCTGTCCGTCGTGTGCGTCTTCCCCTCTGTGTTGCTCCTGCCTGTGGTCCTGAGAGTGCTCCTGCTTGCTCAGAGCTCCCCCGTGGTGTGCCCCACGGCCCAGTCACATGACAGCAGATGCAGGAGCAGGAGCAGAAGCATCACCAACTCTGGCATCCATCCAGGCGAGTGTCGCAAGGCCGTTTTGTTTTTTGTATTTTTTTTTGTGCAGCCACGGAGGTCTTGGCCAGAGACGCGCAACGGCTGTCAGTGCAAGACTGTGCGCACACCGCCTCCCATGCTTGTCTCACGCCACATGGCACAACGGGCATAATAGCACACAAAAAAAGCCCCGAATAGGACATGGCTGAAAAGTACGCAGTACGTACTGAGTACTCGTAGTTAGTATGAAAGAGCTGTCAATGGTCTCTCGGTAACTAGGCCCAACGGCTTGGAACTGGTGCGTATTATGATTATACACGCTAGCTGCTATGATACAATGAAGGATACAATGAAGGAATAAAGAAAAGACAAAGAGGACCGCATTTTCACTGCCTGTCTCGCAATGGCAGACCGCTGCCCATGCCCATGGACCGCGACGTCATGGCCCGCAGCTGCTGCTGTCGTCGATCGGCCGGCGCAGTCTCGCTCGACGTGATGGCCTGGCCAATGACGCCCGTGTTGATGTTGCTGGTACTGCTTTTTCTGCTGCTGTTGTTGGTCGTATTACCAGCACCTCCCACGCCCCGCGTGAGCGTCCCAAACGGACTCACGGTGCCCTGGCTGAGCCACTGCTGCAGACTCGGCGGCGGCAGTGTCGGGCTCTTGGAGGCGTTGGACATGCGCGCGCCCGGGCCGACCAGCTCGTCGGCCGAGCCGCCCGAGCCAAACGTCGGAAACCGCCGCACGGCATCGGCAGTGCTGTCGCGGTCCTCGCGCGGGCCATAGTCGCTGCTCGGACGCCTCTTTTCGTCGCCCACCACGACGACGACGTCGGCGGCGGCGGCTGCAGCGACTGGTTTTCGTGGTGGTGGGTTTTTGAGGTCAATGGGGTAGCCGTATGCTCCTCCACCGTATGCTCCTCCCATGCCGCCAAGAGCTCGTTCGTTACCGTCGCCGCTATTGTCAATCTGTTTAGGAGATCCAATCGTGCCGCGCATGGCAATCAGCTTGGTGCGCCGCCGCTTCTGCTTGGCCTTGTACCGCAGCACGACGTAAAAGGCGCCGACGGTCAGCAGCGACGACCCAAAAAAGGTGGCGACAATGGCGACGGCGGCCTGCGTGACCGACACGGCCGTGCCCTGTGCTTTGGACACCTGCGTGGCGGCATCGGCGCGGGCGCCCGTGGCCTCGGCCTGGGCGGCCTGCACCTGCGACGCGGCCTGCGACGCGGCCACTTTGGCCATGCTGAGGGCCGACGCCGACGCGGCAGCCATGATGCTGGCGGCGCTGCTGGACACGCTGGCGAGGTTGGCGGCGAGCACGGAGCTGGCGCTGCTCTGGGCGGACGAGATGGCGCTGGAGACGGCCGACGACGCCGACTGCGTGGCCTGGCGCGACGCGTCCTGGGCGGACTGCTGGGCCTGCCGGGCGGACTGCTGGGCCTGCTGGACCGACTGCTGGGCCTGCTGGGCCGAGGTCTGCAGCTGGCTGATGGACTGCGACAGCCGGTCGGTCGACTGCGACAGCTGCGTGACCTGCTGCGCGAGCTGCTGCGACGTCTGCGACACCAGCCGCGACGCCTGGCTGACCACGGACGACGCCAGCGACAGCGACTGGATCTGCGCGCTCAGGGCCGCGACCTGGCCGCCATTGTCCTGGCGGGCCAGCAGCCCAGACAGCAGTAGCGACGGCGGCGGCGTCTGCAGCGGGTGCCGGGCTGTTATGGCGGCTCCGGGGGCAGCCTCTGTCTCGACGGGCTCGCCATGCGGCAATGCCAACGCCAGGTTGTGCAAGAAGCCGGCGACCTGCTCGCCCGGGCTCAGTCGGGCTGGGGCTTCCGGTTGCTGCAACGCCCACACTCTTGCCACCAGCAGCAAGAGTGGTAGCCACGTCGGGCTGGCAATCATGTTGCCGGTTTGATTATTTGTGTATATTAGTGTTTAGGTGTATGGGTGGGTGTAGTTGTATGGTGAAGCTGTATGGGTGTAGTTGTACGGGCGTAGTTGTTTGGTGATGCTGCTGCCCAGGGATGCTGTTGTTGAAAGCACTGTATCACAAGTCGGTCACCGCGGCAAGGCCATTCTCAAGGATGTGAAGTTCAGAGTCTGAAGCCAAGAATCTGCCTTGTAGAATAACAACACACATAAGAAAGGGGATGCATGCAGTCATAAACAAGCCAGGAGCACTTGAAGCTTTACTCTTCAGAGGAGACACATTCATGCATTAACCAACCTGCTCCGTCGGTTGTAGCGGTGACCAAAGGGACCAAAGGGGACAGTCGGATTGCCATCGCCCCCGGAAGACGGAGGCTCCGGGACTCTAGACGAAGGCCAAATGGCAAAACGGCTTCCGGCCTGCCATGGTTGTACTGGTCCTCTCTTTGGGTGGCAGCACGGCATCCCTGCCTGTCCATAAAAGCCGGGGTCTGGTACACGTCTCATGTTGTCAATGGCACCTCTGGTAGTTGAGAGAAAAATAGACTATCCGGCTGTGGGTATGTGAAACGTCGTTAAAGTGCTGCGTCTCGACTGCTTATTTGTACGGCAACTCAACTGCGAGGCCTCCTCAACTGCTTGAAGTTTGTGTCTTGACTGGCTTATTATGAGGCAACGTTTTCGATGTAGCTGATAGTCAGTATTCTTACTACAACTTGACTATATTTCTCAGTACTGCTCGTCTTGAAATTGAATACTGCTCATCTGAAAAATAAAAAAGCCATGTTAAATAAAGTACACTCTCCCTCGTAAATGGATAAAAGCCCATCCGAATGCACCGTCTTGTCGTCCGAGGATGTGAGCTACTCGTAAAAGGATTGCCGTCTCAAACCAGTTTGAGATGTCGATAAGCCATGCAGTGCATAAAGACACCGGTGCCACACCTGCAGTCACCTGTTCACGGACAAGTGTAAAATCAGAGTTGGTACGGACAAGTTGTCCTGCTTTTGAGAAGTCTCGTCTCTGCAACGCTATGCTCGTTAGACAAGCACTCTGCAAACTGTCTACTCCGTATCACAAGATATACTCACTTGCTCGTGGTAGCCAATCGCAATAATACTCAGCACATGCCTCTAGTCACTGTTTCAATGTGTATGATTCCAATACAATGGGTGCTCGACATTAAACATAACCTGCCATGCAACCCAAAAAGAGTACCTGTAGACAAATCCCCCTACTTCCACAGCTTCCCCAGCGACACCTCCTTGTCGTCGTGCTTGTTCAGAATCTTGGCCGTCGCCAGCTCAAAGTCCTCCTGCGTCACGTGCACCCGCCGCTCGCGCAGCGCATACATGCCCGCCTCGGTGCACACGCCCTTGAGCTCGGCGCCCGAGCACCCGTTCATCTTCTCGGCAATCTTGGTCAGGTTGATGCCGCGCGTCAGGTTCATCTTGCGGCTGTGGATGCGCAAGATGTCGGCGCGCGCCTCGACGCTCGGCGGCGGGAACTCGATCTTGCGGTCGATGCGGCCGGGCCGCAGCAGTGCCGGGTCCAGAATGTCGAGCCGGTTCGTGGCCATGATGACTTTGATGTTCTTGGTGGGCTCAAAGCCGTCGAGCTGGTTGAGCAGCTCCAGCATCGTGCGCTGGACCTCGGAGTCGCCACCGCTGCTGCCCTCGACGCGCGCCGAGCCGATCGAGTCGATCTCGTCCATGAAGATGATGGACGGCGCGTGCTCGCGCGCCATGACAAACAGCTCGCGCACCATGCGCGAGCCCTCGCCAATGTACTTTTGCACGAGCTCCGAGCCCGACACGCGGATAAACTTGCAGTCCGTGTGGTGCGCGACGGCCCGCGCCAGCAGCGTCTTGCCCGTGCCGGGGGGGCCGTACAGCAGCACGCCCTTGGGCTGCGCAATGCCCAGACTCTCAAACAGCTCCGGGTGCTTGAGGCCCAGCTCAATCACCTCTTTAATCTCCTTGATCTGCTGGTCCAGACCGCCAATCATGTCGTACGTGCTGTCCGGCACCTTTTCCACCATCATCAGCGACACCAGCGGGTCGACCGACGACGGCAAGATCTTTTCCAGCTTGTAGCTGTCCGACAGCAGCGTCACGCGCTTGCCCACCGTGAGCTTGCCAATGTCCACGCTGTCCGCCACGTCCACGACGTACTTGCCCTCCGGGTGCACTTTCACCAGGATCTTCTTGGTGCTCATCACCTTGACCACCTCGCCCACGTACGACCCGGGCTGCTGCAGCAGACCCAGCTCTTCGCGCAGCAGCCGCACCCGCGAGTTGTAGTCGTTGCGCTGGGCCTCGAGGCGCCGCAGCACTGCCTGGCCCTTGAGGATCTCCAGCTTCATCGCCTCAATCTTATTCTGGTAGTAGTTGTCGAGCGACATTGTGGCGGTTGTCGTTTGTGGTTGATGGTAAGAGTAGGTAGGTAGGTAAGTAGAGAGAGAGAGCTTCGTGGGTCGTCGAGACCGAGGGGCAACGCAAGGGTGTGCCCGGTGAGTGCTTGGCTGTGAGCAACGGTGGAAGTCGGGATTTTCAATAGTAGTCGTCGTCGTTGTCGTGCAGATGAGCCGAGGTCGGGTATGTTGACGTGACGTGTGGCAATTAAGGTCAGGTTCTCAAGCAAACATGACGGCAGGTCGAGGCTGCCAGGTACGTCTGCGAGTGAAAAGTGGGTACCACTGCTGCACCAGGCAAGAACCGCCAACGCGTCCGATGGAAGAATAAGATCACGTGTCTATGATACCCACTGAACCACATCTCGACTCCAGAGCGCAACGACATGGAATCACGATACAAACATTGCCTTTCATACGCCTGGCTTATAATTTATCAAACACAAGCGGTATTATACAAATGTCGCAGGCCAGACACAAGCCGCGCAGAACGTCAAAAGGCCACATAGTAGACAGCCAACCAAAGCCAAACAAAAGAAGCTGAAGCCAGAGTGCCAAACCAAACAATGTACAATGATACTAAAACAGATCGAGTGATTGATTCGCCCGCAATGACGACTCGCGTAGGGTGCTTCAGGGTTGGTGCCTAATCAGAGCGCTTGGACCGCCGCTACTGGCCGCGCGTGAGGCGCCGCCGCTTGATCGTGCCGGGCTCGCCGGCCACGGGTCCGTCGTCGTCGTCCTTGTCGTCGGGCTCGGCGTCGTGCAGCTCGTCCCGCTCGCTGTAGTCAGGAATCGCCCCCAGAGCCGCGTTGAGCTCGTTGTCGTCGAGCGGCAAATCAAGGCCCTGTGCACCCGGCGGCGGCGCGGGAAGGCCCCGTTGCCGCTCGGCCGACCGCATCTCGCTCAGCAGCTTTTCCACCTCGATGTACATGTCGCGTGTGTCGTTGACGACGCCGTCCTCGTCCACCTCGTACCGTGCATTGTCGTTACCGTCGCCCCATTCGTCCTCGTCCTCGTCCTCGCGCAGCACAAACGCCGGGCCGGGCCCGCGGTGCGAGTCCGGGTTGTACATGACCGCGTTGGCAAACATGTGCACCAGCTCACTCTCAAGCTGGCTGCTGTTGATGATGCCACGCGGCGGAATGAGGTCTTCGCTGATGGGCAGCCACACGCTGCCCATGTCGGGAGCTGCAGCGGCGAGCGTGGCTGCATCGCCCGACGCCTCGGCGGCCTCCAGCATCGCCGCGGCGGTCTGTGTCGCCGCCTTGTTGCCCTGTGTGATCGCAATACGAATCGACTTCAGGTCAACAGGGTGCCGCACAATGCTGCCGTAGCCGGGGGCGTCGCGGTCGCGGATCTTGTGCGCAAACATGTTGGCGTGGCGGTGGCTGCTGATCTGGTCGAGCGCCGACGCGCTGATCTTGGGAAAGCCGCGCATCCACAGCACATGCGTCGGGGGACGCGGCGGGCCAACCAGCCGCCGGCGTGCCACCGTCAACAGATCCGGCTTGGACTCGACCGACTCAGTGACGGTGTGGCCATTCACCCCGCCGTCGTCTTCGTCGGTATCGTCGACGCGCTTCCGCTTGTGCCGCGTGCTGACTGGTGCGTCCGCAGACAACTCGTCAACGTCCATGGCGTCGGCGTCGAATGCCCGCGGTGTTGATACCTCGGCTTTGATGGCAAGGCTGCCACCATCGTCATCGGTGTTGTCGCCGGCCTGCGACCGCGCATGCCGTGCGGGCCGGCTGCGCACAGAACGCATGTTTGGCGTCTGTGCCGGCCGTCCCGGCTTTGGACGCGTGCCCGATGGCGACGCCGAGGCACCGGCATGCATGTCTGCAGACCCGGCCCGCGACGCAGACGCAGGCACGGGGTTGAGCCGCACAGGGCTGAGCGGCTCGTATGCCGGGCTGGCAATATCGCCAACGTCGGGACCTGGTGTGGACGGCGTCGGCTCGCTGGGCTTCCAACGTGTGCCGCTGCCGCGCGGGATAAAGCCAGCGGCAGCGCTGATGCCAGCATGGACAGGCGTATGTGGGAGGATCGGACGGGGTGACTGGACGGGCGTGGGCGTCCGGGAAGGCGGGCCACCGCGCACATGCTCGGGGAGCAATGGACGACCAGCCACGGGCTGTGTGGGGGCACTTGCGGCCGGCGTAGCCGTGCCATGAGCGGGCGTCCGCTGCAGCTGGGACGCAGCCGATGGTCCTGGGGCGATTGGTGCCTGCTTTTGCGCCAGAGGTCGCGGGGTTTCGGCCACCCGGCTTGCGGTGCCGGCGGACGCAGTACCAGCCTGTGCAGCCTGTGCATGCTGTGCAGGTTGCAGCACTGGGCCCGATGCGGTCGGCTGTACCTTGGATGGGGACAAGGGACCCGGCGTGAGGGCGTGCGGGGATTTTGCTGTGGGCGTGCCCGGGACCGTGGCTGCTGCCGGTGCCGGTGCGAGTAAAGTCGGGGTCTTGGACGGTGTTTGGGATGTGGGTGCTGTCGCTGCTGGCTTGCCAGTCGCTGGCAGGATGGGATGCGGCTTTGCTGATTGTGCCGCGGGATGAGGCACGTGTGATGGCTGCTGGTGGGCTTGGGCAACAGCCGGTGATGCAGGACGGGGTGCGGGTTGTGAAGCGGCACCCGTTTGCGGGACCGCGGAGGCAGGCGGTCCAGCTGCTGGTGGTCGACTGGCGGGTGTCGGTGCTAATGGTTGAGTGGTTGCAGGTGCAGGCGCGCCAGCTGCAGATGATGGTGTGCGCGGTGGAGGCAGTGACGGCGTGGTGGCGAGCGGGTGAGGAGCGAGCTGTGGCGGCGTTCTGGAGGGCTGTAGAGGTTGCGACGGAGGTTGCGACTGGGTTGGATTTTGTGGCTGTTGCTGTTGCTGTTGATGGTGCTGCTGGTGCTGGTGCTGCTGTATTTGATGTGGTTTTGGTTGCTGCTGCTGCTTCTGCTGCTGTTGTTGCAATGTCGGGCTGGCTGTCGCGCGAGTCGGCGGCGAAGGCCCGGTTGTCGGCGACGGCAAGGTTCCTGAGCGCGAGGCTGTTGGAGGATTTGTTGGCGCGTGCTGCGCATGGGCCAGGGCTGCTTGCTGCTGCTGCTGCTGCTGGGCGTGCGCTTGCGCAAGAGCCTGGGCCTGTGCTTGCCGTCCTGCTGCGGCGGCCGCTGCCGCATCATTGTTGGCCCTCGCTGCCGCAGCGGCTGCCACGGCTCGCGCATGCGCTCCGCGACCACCGCCGCCGGCGGCCTGCTGCTCGAGAACGCGGATCTCGCCCTGCACACGCTCGATGCGGCGCTCGTCATCGCGGATGGCGTCGACAATATGTTCGCGGTACCGGGTGTAGAGGTGCTCGACGAGCAAGGGTAGCTGTTCGGGCGGTATCTTGTTGTCGCCGAGGGGTTGGAGGCCGGCGGCCTTGGCGTCTTCGCTGGCTTCCTTGGCCCGCTTGAGGTCCTCGCTCTCGATGCCGCGCATCTTCCGGTCGCGCGCAATCTCGTCGAGAAGATACAGGAAGAACTGCCTTAGCGAGTCGGCCGTGAGCCGTTCTGCGTTGAAGGATTCGTCGCTGCGGATAAAGGCATTGTTCTGGAGGACGACGGCGATGCGCGCAAAGGATTCGGGCTCAATACCATAGCGGAGGATGGACTGGAAGAGAAAAAAGGACTCGAGTGGCGTAAAGGACGAGGGCTTGATCGGCGACGGGGTCGCAGCAGAAGCTTGCCCGGCTGGCGGCGGCGGCGAGACGGCCGAGGCGGCCGAGGTGGTCATGCCCCCGGGGAGGAGAAGGGGCCCGCACCACGCCAAGGACGGACGAGGCGGGGAAGCACCGTGGTGGTCGGGTAGCCGGCAGGATGGATGGGCGCGTAACAATAGCTCTCGAGGTGTTGGTCGTGTTGATGGTTGGCGACGTCACTGGGGATACAGCAAAGTAGACCAATGCACCCTATGTGGCTCAAGAATAATTTCAAAAATCAAGTGAATGAACGGAGGGGATGGAGTCCACGGCAGAGGGCGAAGAACAATAAACAGCAAGATGGACGGTGCGTGGATGGTTATGCCGACATGAGGCCCAAGAAAGTGGATAGGCTCAATGGAAGACGCGACCGGCGAGAATTGCAGTAGGGGCGACAAAAAGCGACTATTTCTTGGAACCGGAACGCCGACGCGGGCGCAGGTTATTGATGCGCAACGGGTAAGCAATGTGCGATTGAGGAGAAATTGATAGATGTCGGTCCGGGGGATGATCTCGGTAAACGGGACGCGTTCGATTAAAATGTTGTCGTTGGAGATGTAGAAAGGAGCGAAAGCTAAGGAGCGACGAGAAAAGATTTGTTTGGTATGATGTGTCACGTGGAGGTCCACCTGGTTAGTAAGACTGCGAAATGAAGCTCGACAGGAATGAATCTACTGAGAAGGCTAGCTCGAAAACAGGACGAATGAGGATGATGATTGCATGTGATGCATCGCCAGTAGTATGCGTATGCAGGAACCGATGGCGAGGGCGACAATAGAACACGAAGATGATATAAACCTAACTTCGTAGATAGCAGTCCAACGCTGGTGTTTTTGAGAATAATCATCCGTTATTGCAGGAGAGACTTTTGTATTTTAACTCGATGCTGATAGAATTACGGTATTTTAATTTTTGTTCTATTCAATGCTGTACTATTTTCCTCTGTTTTGTATGAAAAAAAAAAAAAAAGAAGACGTGAGACGGCGTAAATTGTTAATGCAGTCTAAAATAGCAAATTGTTACGAATAAATCAGCAAATAACATGACACGAGCAAGTGCCCAGCTTCTACAGCCAGGCAATCAGATGCAACTCATCCGGTGACTATTATTCACCGTGATGCAGCCAATGTGACCTGCGCAGCCGACACCCCAAAAAATGTTATCAATAGGAACCAAGGTCACTTGCAACAAGGCTGACTGACGTGCCGCGGGGGCCATGAGGCAGGATGTTGACGAATAGAAGAAACAGCTTGCTTGCCCTGCAACGGTCGGCATTGACACTGTCATTAGCGGCAGGCAAGGTACCCTGCAGGTTAATGCGCAGCCGCAGAAGTCGGTCAGCTAATGGCATACGCAGTACTTTGTACTCGTAGAGGCATCTGAGAACGACAGCAACGCAGGACAAAGACGAAACGATACTGAGTAGAAACGTACTGGCAGTCAACGGCTCTAGCACTAGCAAAGGCCAGTTGTAGTGCGCCGATCACTTGCTTGGGATAGGGGCAGGGTACAAAAGAGCAAACAATGATATTACTCGGTACTCGGTAGACAAAAAGGCCATCGAAATCGTATGCAACCCATTACAATGCTGGCTCTACGAGTACTCTTCCGATCTCTTGCCAGCCTCTCTTTCCTCTTTTTCTCCAGGAGCTAATCCTCTTTCTCTCGCCTGCCCACCCGTAATAAGCTCTGCCGGGCCGGAGTAATGTCAATAGGAGATCACTTTTGATTAGACACCTCCATCTCCATTTCCCGTCTCCCAGCTCCTGGCCTCTCTAAGCTCTATTCAGCATCTGTCAATCTACGAGTACGATGCTCGTACAGCGTATTCCATACGGGCTCGTAACAAGCAGCGTCTCCAGTTTGATTTGCCAGCATTTTACGAGCCGTTTCGTACCTGCTCGTAGATACGCAAGATACGCAATATACGCAAAAATACACAATATTCATCGCTGAATCGCATTATGATTCGCAAGTGGGGGACACCCCTGTCGCAAGCTGTCGTGGTCTCCTATTCAGTCATCTGCTCTGCGTCCTCCTTCCCGCAGCGCCAGGCAATGCCAGCAATAATAATGCAGTGACGCAGTACGCCGTGCTGCCAGCCTGCCCAGGTCGCGTGGTAACCCCATACCACCCTTGTCTTGGGTGTCTTTCTTGCTGTACGGAGTATGATGCTCGTCTTTGTCCACCCCCCGACCCTCCTTCTTTCCTTACCCCTGTCCGGGTTTCCTTTTTCCTTTTCCCTTATCCTTTTTGTTTTAATTCCCTTCCCTCTCCTCCCTTTCTCGTCTCCTCTTGCTCCTCTCTTTGCTCCTCCTCTTGCTCCTCTTCTTGCTTTCTTCTCCTGCTTTTCTCGTCACTTTTTCTTTCTTGTTTGTCCGCTCTCTGCCCGCCCCCCTCGTATCTATCGTCCTAGCATTTGTCCATAGCCAGAGGTCAAACAAAACCCTCCGAGTCGCCCGCTGCTGGCTTGCTTGCTCGCTGCTCGACCGCACTGCAGTCCACCGCCATTCTGCCCCTCCAGACAACGCCCTACGCCCAAACGCCTACGCCTACGCCGACTCGCTATCGCTGTTCCGGGCTCGACTCGACTCGACAAGACTCCTCGATTCGCATTCGCGCCCTACACTCACATTCACACACATCGCCCGACGTCAGCAGAAATGGCGACCGACGAAGAGCTCAACCGCGACTGGAAGCCAAATGGCCGTCGGCCTCAGTCGTGCGTGTCACCCTTCCCTCACCCTCTTCCTTACCCCCGAAGTTAGCGGAGCTTGCCAGACTAACTGCCCCCGAAGGACAATTGCCCGCTCCTTTTCCGCTGAGCTCATGGACATTTTCCGCATTGAGAACAGCGTCGCCGACCTCGGTGAGCAGATTGACAAGAGGTACATGGCGATTTATTATTTACAGCATTATTCTGTTATTCTGTGCGCGCCACTAACGCCCACCCCGTAGAAAGCAGCAGGTCAGCACCCAGGCCAGCGAGCTCGAGGCCCTCGAGGCGCGCATCCGTGACATGGAGGCCAAGCTCAAGCGGTCGTCGACGTCTGGCCCGCTGGCCGGCATGGTCGGCGGTAGCATTCCCGGCGTCGACTCCAGCTCCTCGTCGGCGTCAGCGTCCCGTGGTGCGCGCAATGAAAATTTCGACAGCATTGCCGCGGTGACCGGCGGCAGCCCAATGGAGCACCGGCCGAAGCAGCAGACAGCGACGACATCCCAAGACGGCCAGTCCGAAAAGTACGGCAGCCGGCCGGGCACGGCACGGGCCAGCCAACAGGCCGTGCCAGGGGCTCTACCCCCGACACCAGTGGGAAGCGAGGGTAAGTAGACTGGCGTTCTACAATGGGGCGATGGCGGCGAGCGTGCCCAAAAAGAAAAACAGAAAGAGGATGATGATGAGATGACGAGATGGGGGAGACGGCCTACGACGTGTAGGTATTAAAAAGACGTCAGATATACACAACGGCAAGAAACGTGCTAACAGTGTCCCCTTTTAGACGGCGATGCTGAGCGGGACTGAGCCCGGGCTGTTTATTGAGCGATCAGTTTTCTTGTTTTTTTTTTGATGTTTTGTCTTGACCATTTTTATCTTATTTAATACGGCAGTGGGTTTCTCGCTTGGTCTTTTTGCGCCGCCGCTCCCATTTGCTACTGCTTCACCCTATATCAGCTACCGCATATACGCCCGTCTACATAGCCACGCAATGATACTCCTTCTTCCTCTCTCTCTTATACGACAGCGGCACGGGCCGCCCAAGTAGCAGTGAACATCCAAGCGAAGAACTGACAACTGCATAACAAACAGGTCAGCAGATTGGTTCCATTTCGTCCCGGATCGGGTTATTAGTATCTTGGGCCAGCAGGCAAATATGAGAAACTCGTCAATCAAATCAACAAGCAAATCGAACAAAGACAGACTCAGACAGAAAGACTCAAACAGACGACCCAGACGACCCAGACAACAAGGACTGTCTTAAACCCCCCGGCTACTCCGGCCCCATTCCCGTTCCGGCTCCGGCAGCCTGCTTTGTTCTCGTCTCGTCTGCCTAAGCCAATAGCTTCTTTTTGGCCAGGCCCACGCGCTCGTTCTCCATGTCAAACACAACATACAGCGCCTTGAGGAACGCATCCCCCAGGATCCCAAACGGCTCCATGCTGTCCTGGATGCCGCCGTAGCATTCCGTGTCCGTGATCGCCTCAAAGTTAAAGTAGTGGCCCGGGATCGTTGCATTCCACCGGTCCGAAAAGCCAAAGTCAAACGCCGGCAGTGTCGCATTGCACGGAAACACATAGCCGTAGTACACGTCGCTCATGTACGCCCCCGGCACAAACGACCAGTACAGCGCCGCCAGGTCCGTCGGCAGCAGCAGCAGCGTGGTTCCCGTGTCCGCCACCATCGGCCAGTTGTGCATCCGCCACACCCTGTCGCCGCCAATGTGGATTGACTGCACGTTAATCTCCCAGAACCCCGTCTGCGGGATCACCGGCTGCCATGTCATGGCGCCCGTGTAGCTGCTCTCGTTGACATAGCCAAAGTGGTACGCCCCAACATCGTAGTACTTGAGGTCGACGGCAAACAGCTTCGTGTCCAGCTGCGGGCCCATGCTCTGGAGCAGTGTCGGCTGCTGCGGGTATGTCGTGCTCGGATGGCTGATGGCGAGACCCAGAATGCCCGACATGACCGGGTCCATTGTGAGGCTGCGCGACACCGCCGTCGCCGACTCGACCGTGGCGTTGAGCATGGTCAGATTGCCAATCTGCACCGTGTCGCGGTAGATGCTGCCACCCGCGTAGCTGCCGTCGCCATAGGTAATAGACCAGCTGGCGTTGGCGATGCCCCGCGCCGTTGCCGACTTGTCCGGGTGGTACACCTGCTGGCCGTCCAGGTAGAACCGGGGGGTGTCCGACGAGAACAGCCACAGGTCGCCCGAGCCCGTGTCAATGTCCAGCCAGCAGACCTGGCCCGGCGTGCCGACAAGGACGGGGCTCAGATACTCGCGGTCGTAGCTCTGGTTGACGGCACTAACCAGGCCCGCCCCCACACGGTTGTTGCCGGGCGAGCTGGCCAGCTTCTTTCCGTACTTGGCATACGCCCATGCAAGCTCGGCCGGGCCATTGTGGCGGAAGTCCTTGTTGCGCACATTCTGGATCAGGACCTTGCCCCCGTCCAGTCGTTTGACGCTCTGGAGGGCCGCAGCATCATTGAACGAAGAGGAGGAGGAATACACAGCAGCGCTGCGTCCATGAACGAGGTTGCGGGGAACGTCATGGTTGATGCTGGGCCGTCCCAGCACGGCAGAACCTGCACACAACAGCAGCGTCAGGGACGCGAGATGGACCATGGCTGCGAGGCGAGAGACCTGACCAGTCTATGTGGCTTGAGATAGCAGAATATATGTCGAGAGATGTCAGAAATGGACAAAAGTAGATGGGCAGAAATAAGCAAGAAGACTGTCGTAGCTGTGGTGTTTTCGGACAAGGTTATATGATAAACACATGAGCTGCAGACAGGAAAAGAAAGAGAGTGCAAAGTGCAGAATATGGAACGATATAGAACAACAACAAGGACGACGGGCGAACAGGTGCATGTTAAATAGGACTACTTTAACGGCCACCGGCCGTTTGTGACGTGCCCTCACGAGTACTCCTGTAAACTGACATTGCGCACAAGAGGAAGGCGCCAGCTTCGTCTCCTTCCTCGTCAAGTCCATGCCAAGGCGTTACAGCAGCAGGTACGCCAGTCGTTCTTTCCTTGAGAAACAAGTATCTCGGCTTCTGCTCCTTCTGGAAATGAGTGTTACACGGCTGCTCGGTAATCCTCTTTCTCCCCTCTACGAGTATCTGCGTCGCACCTTCCCACGCAAGCTCGGTCTTGTGAGCAACACGTCCTTTGCTCTTTCCATTGCAGTACGAGTGCTCGTAATCGTGACCTGTTATCCCGTCAGGCAGCTGATCCTCGCTGCTGGAAATCTGCTCGCTGCTCGTCACCTGGTGATCTTCCCTCGGCATCGACACCGGCAGCTCATCGGGTACAGCTAGACACCCGCCAACACATATCAACATGCATTGGCATCTCCATCGTACCGCCTGCATGCGTCACTGTCTCTTGTTTCTCTTTGTTTGTCTCTTCCTGCGCCCGTCTGTTCTCCGTGTCTTGGTACCGACTGCTTGCACAACGCTGTTGTGCACTTCACTATATAGGCCTTGTGCCTGGCAGCACGGCGTACCGAAACTGACAGGTAGCAGGTGTGACACAGCGTGAACCATGCAGAACGGGTAGGCGGACGGAGGCGGGTGCTTTTGACGAGCCGACCAAGACACTGCAGCAAACCATACCCCGATCTCGGGCAGCCACCCTCGTCCATGTCTGTTTGGAGTTTGTTCCGTGGTGTCTGACAGACTGTCTGTGTCTGAACCGTCTCGTGTGAGCCAGGACCCCTTTACTTGTTATCTGACGAGGTACAGGGTGCATCGACTGTTGCGCAACAGTCTTGCACACTGGTTCGGACAGATTGCAATGGCAGCTGCAACAGATGGTGAGTGTTGGCGTGTGTTGCCTCAGCAAGATGAGGAAAAATCTATTGTATATTGTATTCCGTATAACATCAAACGCATTGGCTCTAAACAGACTCCCCAGGACTCGAGACTCGAGACTTGGAACAAAACAAAACAAAACAAGAGACAGAAAAAAACGCCCAGACATTCAGCCTACAGCTCCTCGTGCTTTACCTCCTCGTCGGCGACCTTCTCGTCGGCAACGACAGTCTCCTCCGTCGCTGCCGCTGTTGATGTGGTCGTCGACGTGGTCGCTGACGAAGTCGTTGATGAGGACGTGGACTCCTCAGTCACCACCGTGGCCGTCTTGGCCTTTTTGGCTTTTGCCGTCTTGGCCGACGCCTTGGCCTTCTTGGCCTTTTCGGCCTTTTCCTTCTCCATGCTGCGCACCGCCTTCAGTGTCAGGTCCGAGCCTGCTTTGCGCAGTTGCTCGTTCTTGGCCTGCAGGTCCTTTACCGTGAGCACGGGGTCGTCGTGCAGTGCCAGCTTGGCCTGCGCGGCCTCCTTTTCCTCCAGCCACGCCGAGATGGACTTCAACACCTCGTCAATCTCCTCGAGATCCTCCAGCGTGTACATGGGCGGCGCCGGGCCGGTCTCCTCGGGCGTGACAGGCTCTTCTGCGGCGGTCGTGTTGTCCTCGTCCTCAAGACCGTCAAAGTCGCCGGCCGGCGTCTCGGCCGCCTCCGCTTCCGCAGCCGGTGTTCCCGACGCGGAGGCTGCTGCCTCGGTCGCGGCCTGGGCCTCCTTGTACTTGTTGTACTCCTCCACTTGGGCCCGGATGGTCGTGGCAAAGCTCTGGCTTGTCTCAATGGACTCCTTGATGGCCTTCACCAGCTCGGGCCGCTTCTCAGCCTCGGTGATGCGAGCCTCGATGGCGTCGACGGGCGTCTGAAGCGCCGTCAACTTCTTCTTGATCACGTCGTACGACGAGGCGCTGCCTTCGGCCGAGTACAGCCAGTCGCTAATCTCCTCAATCATGGCGTCGAGTGTGGCGCGCTCCTCGGCCGTCGAGGCAGACACGAATGCGTCGTCCTCAAAGCGCGACCGCACCTTGTAGGTCAGGCCCTCGAGGCGGTTGAAAATGTCCTCGCGGGCCAGGCGGTTGCGGTCCGACGCATCAAACGCCTGAAGGCGCTTCTTTGTCTTGGCGAGTTGCTCCTCGGTCAGCTGCGCAATGCCCTGCTTCTCCAGCGTGTACTTGACGGGGATCGACACGGCTGCCTTGGTCGGTGCCGCGGAGGCCGACGAGGCCGAAGCCGACGCGGTGGTCGACGATTCATCACCAGAGGCGGTCGAGGAGGTAGAGGCAGTGCTGGACGACGACGACGAAGAAGACGCCGCGCCCTCCTCGCTGTCCTTGATGGGCTGCTGGTCCTTCTTGCCAAAGCCAAAGATGTTCTTGACACCGTCCATGAGGCCCTCCTTCTCCGGCGCACCCGACTCGCAGCCGGCGATCAGCTTTGTGACCTCGACTTCGCCGTTCTCGTTGCTCAGGCGCAGGCCCAGCTGGAAAGTGATGTCGCTGGCCTCGCACGCATGCTTGTCCGTGAGCGTGTCAATGGTGGCCGTCAGGTTGGCCGTCTTGAGCGTCTTGGTGGCAGCCTCCAGAACAGCACCGTCGACGCCGGGGATCTGCTGGGAAAAGACGAGCGTCTCCTCGGCCTTGACGCCGTCGGCGGGGATGCGGAACTCCAGCGCCTCGAACGACGAGCTGAGGTGCGCAGTGGGCGCCCACAGCTGCTTCTGCTTGGCCAGGGTAGAGAACACGCCCTTGTCGGCCGACGACGGCTTCACGCTGACACCGTAGACGGCACCCTCGGACACGCGGATCTCCTTGACCCGGAAGCTGGGGCTGAGCTCGGCAGCGCGGAAGCCGGCACCAAATACGGCGGCCTCGTCCGAGTTGACATTGGTGCGCAGCTTGTCGGCGCCGCCCAGCGCCTTCTCGAGCTGCTTCTGGACAAACGGCGTGCGTGTGGCACCGCCGTGGAGAATGACCGAGTCGAGGTCGGTCACGGTGAGGCCCGCGCGGCCGAGAGCGGCCTGCACGACGGCGGTGACGCGGTCGGCGTGCGCGGCCGCCATGGCTTCAAAGTCGGCGCGGCTGATCTTGTAGCGGAAGTCAATGTCGTCGTAGAGGCCCTCGAAGCTGGCAGCCGTGTTGGTGTTGGCGCTCAGCACGTGACGCACGCGTTCGGCCTCCTTGCTGAGCTTGGCCATGGTGCGGCCGTGTGCCTTGACCTTGTCGGCCACCACGCCAGCCTTTTGGGCGGCGGGGCTGGCGACAAACTGGGCCACCATGTCGTCGACAATGAGGTAGTTGAGCGCATCGCCGCCGAGCGTGCGGTCCCAGCCGCTGCCGCGCACCTGGACCTCCTGGACGGTCTTGTTGTACTTGCCGACGTCCTTGACGGAGCGGCTCTGGAACTGCATAATGGTGGCCTTGGCCGAGCCGGCGCCCATGTCAAAGACCATGTGCACCTCGGGCTTCTTGCGCTCGACCTTGTCCTTCTTCTCCTTGCGCGTGAGCTCCGAGACGCTGGGGAACTGGCGGCTGGTGGCGTAGTTGAGGCCGACGGCGAGACCGTCGCTGATGAGCGAGAGCACGCGCAGGCCGGCGAGGTTGGCGGCGAGCTCGACGGCACGCTTTTCGTCGGTCGTGTAAAAGGCCGGGACGGTAATGACCACGGACCGCACAGACGTGTCGGAGCCGGCCAGCAGCTCGGCGTTGCGCCGCACGCTCTTGAGCTCCATGGCCAGCAGCTCCTCCACCATCCAAGCATCCTCGCTCGCGGCAAAAGCACCGCTGCTCTTGAACGCCGCCGTGTCGCGGTCGGGGTGGGCCTCGAGGCTCAGCGCGGGGTGGCGCGCAGCGTACTCCTGCACGATGGCGTTGTCGGTGACAGTGAGGCCCAGCAGGGTCTTGAGGTTCGGGTAGACGTCGCCGGGGAAGCGGGCGGCGAGAGCCATGGCGTCGGAGCCGTACAGGCGCTCAGGCCACGAGTCGGCCGCAGGCGTGCCATCTTGGGGCGGCTTGAAGGCGACGGCCGACGTTTCTTTTCGCCGCGAGTCCTTGGTCAGGACGATTTCGAGAGGGATGCCGGGCTTGACAAGCGAAGCCTTGATGTACTCGGTACCGAGGTCGACGCCGAGGACGGCCGAGGCAGCAATTGCGCGACTGGCCAAGAAAAAGACTCCGGTGAGGAGGGTGGGCAATGGTATCGTGCAGCGAACCATTGTGCAGTAGTCGTAGGGGAAAGAGAGAGAAGAGGGAGAGGAGGGGGAGGGGGAGGGGTTCTGGCCGATGCCAGTCGAGTCGAGGTGAGGTGCCTAGGACGAGTGACGACTAAAAGACACGCTTATACGAGAGTGAAGAGTGTGATCATGCGTGGAAGAACAAGTATGTTGAACGTATGAAGATGTGGGAGACGTGAGGTGGGATCAAACAGGAGGACCCCTCGATGCAATCTGGCCTTATCCTTAGTATGACGAAGACCGGCCGATGGGGCGATAAGCAAGAAGACAGCGGGAGGAAACTGAACAAGGACGAGCACGACGAGCGAGAATATGCTCGGTGAAAAGCCACAATGTCAAGTTGGACCCTGCCAAACGAAGAAGAGAACGGGTAGTATGGCACGGGATACCAAAAGGCGGCAACGTTGAACGACGACGTTACAAGTAAAAAGGACAGCTTGAGGGTGCGCAGATCTTATCGATAAGACCCACTCGGACTTACATCAGACTTATTGTTTATCAAGTGGCAGGTGGCAGCAGCTGGCAAGGACACATGTTCCATTCACAGGAGGCAAGAATGACCCAGCGGCGTGGGACGTCATCTTTCAGGGGTCATTTTGCCCCTCCATCGGAGGACAAAGTTTGTTAGCGCCGATTATCGGCGACGAGCGCACGGCGAGATTATGTAACATTTGCATACTAAAGGGAAAGCACTTCACGAATCAGAACTTTTGGTTTCCAGCGGAGGCCGCGTACGTTGTTGGTCCTGCAAGTGACTCACGCCATCATAGTTTTCATCGACGAGATCATCCCGTTCGACTCTCTCTCTCTCTCTCTCTCCCAGATTCGATTCCTCTCGCCGAGCACTTCCCCCCCCCCCCCCCCCCCCCCCCCCCCCCCCCCCCCCCCCCCCCCCCCCCCCCCCCCCCCCCCCCCCCCCCCCCCCCCCCCCCCCCCCCCCCCCCCC
>JANSMC010000123.1:0-72415 GCA_029299015.1 Ophiostoma montium
AAAGAAGAAAAAAAAAAAAAAAAAGGAGAAACATAAAATAAAAAAAAAGTTAAGTTATAAATATAAAAATCGGAAAACGAAAAAAAGAAAGAAAAAATAAAAATAAAAGAAAAAATAAAAAAAAGAAGACTTGAAAAGAAAAAAAAAAGTAAAGAAATAAAAAAAAAGAGTTCTTAAAAAGGGAAAAAAACAAGTAAAAAAAAAAGAAAAAAAGAATATAGAAAGAATAAAAGAAAAAAGACGTTTAATTTTAATAAAAGTTACCGATCGGAATAAGTATAAGTAAAAAAAAAAAAAAAAAGAGAAGTATATTAGATCGTAGTTATAGTTACTAGTATTATATAAAAAAAAGGTTAGTAATAAAAAAAAGGATTTAGGAAAGATTATTACTTTTATAATATAAATAATAGAATTTAAAAGGTTAACTAGAACGTTTAAAATAAATAAAGAATAAAGAAATTAAAAAATACTTTACTTTAATTAAAGTGAATTTATTATTTAACGAAACGACTAAAGTAAACGTATAGTAGAATAAACTATTATTAGGTATAAAAACGGCGTATAAATAAATAAATATCGAGGGTATCCGTACTATTTATAAAGGTAAATAAATAATTAGAGTAGTCAGTAAGTCCTTTATCTAGATTTTAACCTTTTAATTATCTATATACTAGACCTTTTTATACTTTTCCGCCTTAACCTTATTAATATATTATATCGTTATCGGAGTCGAAAATTATTACTATACTTATAACGAAGTTTTTACCGTATCCCGCGTTCATCGTATAGTTTTATACTAATAAGCTCCCGTATAAAATACTATACCGGTTTACCGAAAATTACCTCGTCGTTCTTCGCTATACGACTTTTAACGTATTAAACGAGCCCGTCGCGTATATATACTAGGAGTTACCTAGGGACTAAGAAAGTATATAAGTATTTTAGTCAAACTTACGTCCGGACTTAAACGTCCTAGAATACTTAAAGTAGTACCGGGTATAACTAATCGGCTAAACCTAACCCGTTTATATTAAAGCGTCTTATAAAGGCTTTTATATAAAGTACTTTACGCGAGTAGTTTTTAAGCCGCGCCGCGCTCGGGGCTTATTTATCTAAGCCTACGGGTACCGGAACTTAGCCCCGTACTAGTATTACGAAGAACGGTTTTTCCGTAATAAAGTTACGTTACGCGGCGCCGCCGATTAGCTTATTATACTACCTTTCCTATATTACGTATCCCTTCCCGGGTATAGTAACGGCGTATACGGAAATTACTAGTATTTCTTAAAGGGGTACCTATACTTATTCGTTAACTTTAAGTAGGCGGGTAACGAAACGATTTAAGGATACCGGGCTAGACTTAAGAATAAAGTAACCCTAAGCTTATAGTACTATACTTTTACGACGTCCTTAATAACTAAGCTAAATATAACGACTAAAAAAAAAGTAGCGGAGGCCGCGGTTATATAAATCGGACTTTAACGGCTAGCGGGTCGGGCTAGAAAACGGGGACGGGGACGGTAAGGAAAAAGGAAAAAGTAAGGTAGTACTTAGTACCGGATTTTAGGCGGGCGGCCGCGGTAGGTAAGAAGTAGAACGGAAGATAACGTAAAGGTTTAATCGGAACGTTAACGAGTAGATAGTTTAACCGGAGTAGACTAAAAGTTATTATTATTTTATATAAAAATTTTAAGGCGGTAGGGTATATAAATACCGGCGATTAAAGTATTATTTAGTTAGGTTAGTATATAAGTTATTTTTTTTATTATCGAAGTAATTTTATATAAACCGTTTTATTTATAGGCGAGCTTCCGGGTAGACGATATATCGATTTACCGAATATTATCCTAAAGTAATATAATAGACCCGACTCATAAATCCTTACCCTCCGACCGATGCTTGTACTTGTTTAACTAATCGTACATAACGGTAAGTGTTTCTTTATACCGGGTTACTTACTTTACGGTAATATCCTAATTATTTTATAACCGGCGGAGAGTCCGAGCGTATAAAGTAATATACTTTTCTATTATTATATCGGTTTTCTAATAAAAAACCTTCTATATTAGTACCGTAGTTTTAAAAAGTAAAATAAGTTCGTAACTAAATAAAAAGTAAAAAGGAGACCGGCTATAAAAACGCCTAATAGTAGCCCGATCGGTTAGTAGTATTTTAAGTAATTATAAAAGCTACGGCCTTACGCCTTTATCCGTAACTTTAGCTAGGGTACTTAAAAGTTTATAGTATCCGCCTTCTATAATACTATTTACCTAGGGGTTATAAGTAGAAGTAATAACCCGGGGAATACTAAAGTTATAGTAAACGTTAATTAGTTCCTTCTAAAACTTAAAGCCGCCGTCGACGACTATAATTTACGGTAAACTATAATTATAAATTAACGTATCCTAGATAAAAGTTATAATATTAGCCGATATAGACTTAGTAAAGGTACGAGCTTCTACGTAGCCGGTCAAGGTACAACGGGCCTCGATTAAGAACTAATAGCCGCTAGACGGAAGTATATACTAAACGTTTAAATACACCTTAATAAATAGCTAGGGCAGAGCTTTTTATACGATCGTAGTATTAGCAAAACGACGACTTTCCTACTTAGCGTAGTTGGGGTAAAAAGCGACTAAGGACCGGACGTTAAAGTATAAAGTCCGTTATTAGTAAAACTAAAAAAGGTAGTAGATTATAACGTTTACTCCCCGGTAACTATTATCGATATATACGGCCTTAATTAATTATTAGTACGTAGTTTTATCCTTAATTACCCGCTAAAGTATATCTAATTACTTCTTATTTCGCCGCTAAAGGATATTATCCGAGTAAAAAAACTATATATACTTTAAAAAAAAACGGCGACGCGAGTTTTTATCGAGCCTCGATAAGTACTCTATACGGGACAAAAACTTAGTAATAGTATTAAACTCGTTTTCCTTTACCATTATTAGTTATACGGGGATTTAATTAAAAGGCTAGGCGCGCGCTAAGTAGTAAAAGAGCTACGCTTTTAGGTATCTATTAATTCTAGCGGGTACCCGAGGGTTAGGACGACGTTACCTATTCTAATACGGGAATTCCTTAGGCTAGATAAGTTATTTGTCGCCCTAAGTATCCGGGTTGTCCTAATTAAAGTCGCTTACGGTTAATAAGCCGATTTAAGTATTTATAAAGTCTTTAATCTTATTCTTTATAGTATTATTAGCTAAGTTAAAGTCTTCGTACGGGCGGCGCGAGAGCGCGTTAGTAAAGGCGTTTTTTGTCCTAAGGATATACCGGACTTTAAAATTAAAGTTTCGTATCTAAGTAACCTAACGTATAATTAAAGCCCCCGGTATTTTAAAGATAGCGCCGTTTAACTAATCGTATAATACTTTGGCGTCGGTCTTAATAATAAACCGGGTACCGTATAGCTAAAAACGGAAGCTTTTTAAAGCTATAAGCATTCCGCGATATTCCCGCTTACCGGCGTTATACCGGGCTTTAACGTTATTCTAGGTACCGGACTTATACCGTAAAGGAAGCCTTTACCCGCGTACTTCTTAAAGGAGAACGCCCCCCTAGCTAGTAAGACTAGTATTAATTTGTAAAAGGATTTCGCCGGCCGATAAAGAATAGTTTAAAGTAATTAAGACAGGGGCGGTAGTTAGCTTTTATTTTAGGCAATTAAAAGCTTCTTATTTTTGATCGGACTAGGACTATACGATACCTTTGCGTTAGAGCTTGAAAAGGGGTAGAATAATAGTTGTACGATAGTCGATTTAGGCGCGGTAATATATAAGAACCCCTATAAAGCTACGGAGCTAGTTTAAGTTCTACGGCGGTAACTAATTAGCGATTGTTTTTATCTTTTAACGGGCTACGGCCTTTATTATTATAAAAGTAATTAATAATAACGACGCGGGCCTAGTATTACTAGGACTTTTTTATAAAGATTATAACGCTAGTAAGCTCGTAGTTAATAAGTACTTTATCGATGTTTTGGATATGTTTAAAGACAAAGCGGCGAACCCTTAACTACGTATAAGTATTTTTGTACCAAAACGTAGGCCCTTTAATAAAGATATTATTTAGGAACGGTAAATAAACTTCGGGTATTAAGTTAAAAAGGATTCGGACGATGATACGCTAGAATTGGGTAACGGAGTTAGTACTTCTTTAAAGTAGAGTATATATACGGAATAGTCCGATCGGAGTCGTAAAAGTAGTAAGATCGTAGTTTTTAATTACTAAGTCTACTTAGTTATAGCCGGAAAAAAAATTAATAAGCGTAAGTATAATATATATCGTAAATCCTTTAGAGTAAGACTTAGTATTTAACGGAATAAAGGTATCGCGGATTGTATACTTGTTATAGTTCGTAGTATTATTAATTAGCCGTAACCCGCTATCTTTCTTTTTAACTAAGAACTACGGGTTACGGTAGGAGCTATAACCCTTTTTAATAGTACCCTTTTTAAAACGGGTACGTAGTACTTTAATAACTTAATCGTAGAGGGGCCGAGGGATCGGAATGTTGCGCGCTTAGAACGCCTCGTATAGTACCGTCCGGATAGTTTAAGGGGGTATAATAGCTGGATTAACCCGACCGATATAACTAAAATCCTAAGCGAGTATAGTTTCCCGGTTAGTAAGAACGTAGGATAAAAGTTCGCCCTCCGTTTTAGTTAAGGGTACGCTAATTAAATTAAGTACTAATTTAAGACGATTAAAAGTTAAACGGTACCCTCGGTTTGTTTTATTAAACTAGGGGGTTACTAGTCGGTTAAATAACGGCTTTTCCGGTTATAAACTTTTCCGCGTAGTTTTCTACTTTTTTTTTTTTTAGTTTATCGTTTTTATAAGTACCGACCCGTCGTTAATAATAGCGTTAACCGGGACTACTTTTTTATTTTTCCGTTTATATAGTGTATTAGTTACGTACTCCGGTTTACGCTACGTAAACGTCTCGGCGATCGAGGCGGGCGGGCTCGGATCCGTTAACTTACTCGCTACTGACTTATTTATATAGTCCTAGCGCTAAAAAGCGGCCGCTTAGTTTAAAAGGATATAAGGGATAGTTAAGAGTAAAACGGTAAAGGCGTTTTCCGATCGGAGCTAGCTTAGGACGGTATTACTATTTTTTAGGCTTTGGGGCTAGTTGGTAGCGGGTTAACGGGACGTTACGGTATCGGTAGGTAATGTTTAATAACGTTTAAATAGTTACGTAGTATCGTCGTCGTTATTTACGATATCCCCGTAACTAGATTAGTTACTTTTTTTACTACGGTTACTACTACCCGCGTATTTTATATAACTATACTAGTAAAGACGTTTTACTTAACGGAGTTACGGTCGTATATAAAGTATAGACTCGAGTCCTAGGTAAATAGTATACCGAGTAGTATAGGCGTATCGCCGACGTTGTCGAGTATAATAAAGAAGTAAACGCTAATAGATAAAGAGCCGACTTAAAGCGTTGTAATCGTTTTATTATAAAATTAAATAAAGGTATTATAAAAACTACCGGACTAAGCTATAGTCGGGGTTAGGGTAAAGTTATAACGTTTAGTAAACTCGTATAAAATAATATTAACTTAGGACCCTATATTAAGGATAGCGAGTAATCGTTATTTTAAGTAGGGATCCTTAACCCGGACTATTATTTTAAGAAGCTTAAAAATACGCGTAAGTTTCCAGTATTTTACGTTATTTATAAAGCTTTAAGGGCGGAAAACGGGCTTCGTATTTTTAACGTTAAAGCTTAAAAAGGCGACTTTAAAGAACTATAATAAATCCTCCTCCTAGCTGTCCGATCCGGAGAGTACGTTTACGACGAATACTATAGTCTTAAACGCCGGTACTTCGGGGACTTCTTAGCCGTTAGCGTTTAATTAAACTATATTTTAAATACCTTTTATAAGATTAGCAAAGTATTAAGTAAGGCTTGTTATTTATTTATTTGTACTCTTATCGACCGTATATAAACAGTATAAGGTCCTTCTATGTTTGTCTTAAGTAGTAAAAAGCCCTAGAAAAAGGAAAAACTCTACTCGCTATTACCTCTACTATTAAGTCCGTGTAATAGTTTAGGCGGTGTCTATAGATTATCGGTTGTACAAATGTTAGAATACGCGGGTTATTTCTATAGTAGATAGATTATTACAAGGAGGGCGAGGACTACTTCCACGGAAAGTTATCGACTCAAGCCCTGAAAATCCTTGTAATAATACTATCCCCCCTCGTGGTCTGATTTTTGTTGTTTTCGGTGTTTTCGTAGCTTTTTTCTGTTGCTGTTCGAATTTGTCGCCCTATTTATTTAATTACGGGATAGGTCCCGTTTTTTTTGCTATTCCACGGCTAGCTAAACCGGTACAATTGTTTTTCTTTAGGATTTGTACAATCTTCCGCAGGCGACCCCGGTAGGATTCGAACCTACGACCTTGGTAGACCCAATCTAGCCTATGACAGCTCGACCATACTGCCATACGGGGCAAAATTATTAAATAATCGGCCGTAAAACGTCGAGTCCGACGTAGTACGGCCCGTATACCTCCGCGAAAACGGCCGAAACGTAATTACGCGGCACGTATAAACGAGTAATACCGTTATCGACTTTATATAGTAAATTATTAACTAACTAAAATAAAAGCTTCGTAGCGTCGTCGGGCGGCCGTTAATTACGTAATATAAGTAATAACTTAAAAAAAATCGGGTCTAAGGTATAGCTAACGGCCAGGTCGCGGCGGAATTTTAGCGTAAGGAAAGTAGTTAACGTAACTAGAGTAAGTTCTTAACGTAGTACATCCGCCTATTATCGTATAGCTTAGTAAGAAACCTAAAATAACGCGTCCAAACTACCTTCGACATCTAACGGCGTATTATTATTAGTAAAAAGTACGCGCGATAACGCGTCGGGTATAAAGTATATTTTACCCGGCTTGTATATTACGATAAAGTCGAAAACGCCTACGAACTATATAACTTTAACGAGTCGTATATTTCGTACGTTAACGGCCGAGCTATTAACGATATTCGGTTAGCGTAATAAACCTATAATAACGGTATAGTCGGTAATAATTATAATAGGCGGAATACGGTTCGACTTAACCTATATATAGTATTTAAATAAAACTTAGACGAGACCTAAAGTTTTTATTTTTATAAACTAATAACGGCCCTTTACGTTAAATAAAGTACGGGATAAAAAGGCGATAAACTAAATAGTATATTTAGGAAACTCGGTATTTTTAACGGTAATATAGTCGTTATATATATAGTAAATATACTTACTAATATTATATTTACTAACGTTAACGTTAAAAAAAAGCTTTTTGTTTAGGTCGTAGTAATATAGCTTACGGTTAACGACGATAACTCTTTTAATATTATTAAAGGCGTCGAACTATTATTTATCTAACTAAACAGGAACTAATACTATTTATCGTTATTACTAGTACTTATCTTAGTACGCGTATAGTACGGTTTTAAGTAAAGTAGTTTTACGGTCTTAAAACGGGTATATTTTTATAACGAAATTTAGGACGTTACTACGTAACTATATAACTATACTAATAAAACTCTCGAACTCTTTAAGTATAATCGGGAACGTTAACGCTTAAATAGTAATAATCTTATTCTTAGTCGTAAGTAAGAAAAAACCGTCGATATAACGACCGAGAACGTAAATATCGGGGAACGCTATAAAGGATTTCTCGGGGCTAATACTAACGTTACAGGCGCGGAAAATAGATAAAAGGCGGCGTAATTAGGCGAAATAGGTTAAGAACGTAGGATTAGCCTAGACTACGTCGTCGTAGTAGCCTTTAACGCCGTACTAGTTATAAAGAAAAGTATCCATTTACCTTTAAACGTAAGTATTACTACCCTTATAACCTATAACTAAATAACGGAAAGTATACTAACCGGCCGCCGTATTAACCGTAAAAACCTAAGTAAAAAAAGGGTAAACGCGCTATTAATAGTAAAAACTAATAATATTAAATACTAAGATATATCGCACGTATCGGGCTACGATTATACTAATAATATCGTCCTAAGTCGTTATCGAGTACGCGTCTAGGATTATTATTTTATTAAATTAACGAATATTAACGACTATACGACTTTTTATTTTATCGTCGACCGTTCGCTAAACGACGAATACAAAAAACGTTAATAGTATCACGGTCGTCGTCCGTACGACCTTACCCTCGTTCTTTAATTTATATATCGTATCGCGTATTAATTAAGTACTCTTACTATTAAAAAAATAAACTCGAGTATACTTAAGGACTATATTTTCCTAGCCGGGCCGGAACGTAACGCGAACGAATTCTACCTTAAACTAGCGTACGAATCTAGTATCGCGAAATATATCCTCGAATTCTAAAATTAAGTCGAGTAGTTAGGCCGTACGTTACGGGTATATAGGATTATTATAAATAGTAACGCCGGACGGGTACTTAATAGTATATTACGATATATTTACAAAAGCACAGGAGTCGTCGATAGTTATATACGCGGCTAAGTACGCGGCCTTAGTTATAACGTCCTATATACGAGTAAAATAAACGTTTAGTTTAAACGAAATAGTATAACCGAGCTTGTATTTAACCTAGATTATTAACGGGCGACTAGAATTATTATAAATAAGTAAAATACGTATAATAAACGTTATAAAAAAGGAAAAAGTCGAGATAACGGTATTAAAGCGTAGCTCGAATAATAATAGTCGTAATATTTAAAACAATCGTTAGATTAAAAAAGCGACCGACGAGTACGGTAGTATAACTATAGTCGTAATTATACGTACGAGAACGTCGACGGGTTCCGCCCGGTAAACGGCTTTAAAAGGTAGTTATATACGGTAAAAGGAAATAGTAAATTATTAACGGGTAAAATTAATTATAAAACCCTCGGGGACTATAATATTATTCCTAATAAAGAGTCGAACTTATAAGTTATTTACTAAGTAAACTTTAGTTATTATACGAGTAAAAACTAGTATATAGTTAAAAATATATTCTCTTCGGAAGTATAAATACAACTTAATAAAAGTAAAAATAGTATATAAAACGTCGTCGATACTAAAAAACGTACGTTTTTTTAAAAGATTTTAAATTAGTAAATATAAAAAAAAATAACGAATAAAATCTCGGTTAACTATAATTCGGGAATAACCCGTATCGGTATATATAACGACGGCCGAATTATATTAAAAGTTAGAATATAAAAGTACGCGAAAGTATTTTTTTTTTTTTTTTGATTTATACTCCTATAGACCATCTATAGATAGTATAAAGGACGTCTATACTAAGTCGTACAATAAAAACCCGAGGGTAATAAGCCTATTACCGTCGAGGAAAACTCTATACGTAGTAGCCTACTAGGGCGGAAACTGTACTAGCGAGTGTACAGATGTTAATATAAGTAGGCTTTGGGCCCGTCTTTTCCAGGGTATATAGTACCTACCTCAGATGCTTCTGCGCTGTTCAGGCGCAAAGCATCTACAGTAGAAAGGTTAGTTATTAGGGAAAGAGCGACCGGCATCGTAAAGGCAAGAGCGGCGCAACTACCTACCTACTCGGTACTTCTTCGCAAGGAAGGAACGACTAGTACGTTGCCCGGTGCGTTTGTTGGGTTGTCTAGCTATCCTCTCTAGCGTTATTCTCCTTCTATTCTTTTCCTCCTTCGTCTTCCTTTCTTCCTTCCATCTTTCTCTTCCCTCTTCCTTTTCTCACTCCTTTCTTTCTATCTCCTTTTCCTTCCATCTCCTTTTCCTTTCCTTCTTCCTTTTTTCTTCTTTTCTATTTCCTTTATAGTTCGCCTGTGCCCGTACTTGGTTACTTCCTTTCTTTTTTGTTCTTTTCTTTCCGTTTTTATCCTTCTTTGCTATAGCGTTAAGCGACGTAGAGTAGTCCGGTAGTAGCAACGAGGCTACTACTGTCCGCGTAGGGAGCAAGCGGAAGGCGCGTTGGGCCGGTAAAGCTAGACGCGTTAAGGCCAGGACCTAGGCCGACGCTTATATTATTATTATAGTAGTAGCCTCGCCTCCGTTTAGTACGCCGCTACTTCCTAGGTAGTTACGCCCGGTCGCGGAATACTACCCTCGTTGCGTACGGTAAATGGGGAAGTGTTTAAAGGCGGCGGTAAGCGGGCGCGGTAACCGCGTCGACGCGCCCGACTACTATATATAGGTTAGAGTAGGCTTAAAGTACGCGTATTACTCTCGTATTAACTAGCCGTATAAGAATATAAGTTATAGCGATAGAGTTACCCGTTACCGTCCTTATTACTAATAGACTAGCTCGAGGTAGGCGCGAAGATTAAAATAGTAAGTTTTGTATTCCGTTACTATAAGTAGGTAGACGGTACTAGTACGTTAGCTAGTATAATAGATAGGTAAAAACCTTATTAGTAGTCGCTAGGTCGGACGCTAAACGACGCGAAGCCGCGGTTAATTCTACCCAAGGACTCGGCGGTTATTCGTTTATAAGAAGCCTAAAAGGAGGCTACTCTTAATTTCGTCGACGTAGTAAAGTAAGGCTTTAGTATATACCTCGCCGCGCTAGAGCGTTTATTTAGCTCGTTCGAGTCGCTAGCGGCCGAGGTATCGCGTATTAAAACTACGAGTACGGTTTAGGCTCGTCGTCCCGACGACGATATAGGTACTAACGATGGTCGCCGTAGCGGCGACGACGTTACGAGTAAGGCGAGCTTTAACGGCTTTAGTAACGACGGTAGTAGTAACGGTATAGATAGTAATAGTAATAGTAAGGGGGGTAAGAAAAATAACGAGTAGATAAAGAAACGTATATTAGTCGCGGGGAATAGGTTATATTATAACGGCAAAGAATTGATTTATATTATAGTTTATCGTTTTAGTAGTAATTATTATATAAGTTAGTAATACGGTAATATATATAGTTATAATAACTATCGTATTATATATATAGTATTTTCGGGGTTATTCGTAGTAAATACAACGTCGTATTTATTACGTAGTAAACGCCTAAGCGAGGCGTAAAATTAAAGGCGGGTTTCGGTATTAAAAGGATAAGAGTATAGGATATACGTACTATCTTCCTAGTTGCCGTAAGGGTAGCGCGGCGAAGTTATATTTAGTACGCGGTACGTAAAAAGGTAGCTTTTAAGACCGATATATCTAGTACGGACTTAAGTTAGAATACTACTCTCGTACTTAACGAGGCCCGTATATTTAAGCAACGGTTTTTTATAGTCTAGGTTTAATAACCTAATAATTACGTTACGGCCCGGTAACGGAGTTATCGCGAGTATTTATTACTATTCGAAAAGCTCGATAAAACGAAGCCTTATTCGTAAGTTAGTTTAATAGTATTACTAGTTAGCCTACGTAAAAGTACTACTTATAGGAGGAGTAAGGAATTAGCGCGGTAAGAGACGCGTTAGGTAGCGTAAGTAGTATAGTTATCGAAATATATCGAGTTATAATCGTTCGAGGTAAGCACGGTAGTAAGTATTAGTAAAGTAGAAGTCGGTTACGCGGCGTTGGAGGTACGTTTTTATAAGGGGGACGCTAATTTCGAGCTTAAGCAAGTTTAATAAAGTAGACTTGTATACCCCGGCGATAACTTAGAGTACGGCGTATTATATTCTTTATAACAGTGTTCTAATACGGGCTAGGATAGTACGGTTAGGATTAAGCTATACTGGGTAGCCGTAAGTAATTACTATACGAATATACGCTAAGTAAAAGCAGTATGCCGAGTCGATACGATATCCCTACGCGGACGTAGTTATTCGGGTTAGTACAAACATCTAGGTCGCTATCTTCGTTTTAATTTATTTAACGTACGTACGCTAGTTTAGCTTACGGTCGACCTAGAATTTAAAGAACCGGGCGGACTTGGTAAGCTATATAATATTAATACTAAGTCGTAACGAAGTAGTATTAGTTTTATAGTTACGGCTAAAGTATATAAGCTCGTATTTAGCGGGCGTAAAGGTTATCCTATAACGACTAGCCTACGCCTAATAAGTTCGCTAGGCGTAAGTAAAGTTAATATAGTTTCGTCGGACGTTATCGCTTATAGCGATAAAGTTAGTATCGTCGGCGAATTCGATAGTCGTTATATACGGGAGCGTTGCGAGCTCGCGGTATAGGGTAAAAATGTAGAGTATAAATAGAATAAGGGATAGAGCTAAACTTTGGGGAACGCTTGCGATAATTGGGATAGTAGTTAAAACGCGACCGTCGAAGCGAAGCCGGGCCGAGCGTAATACGAGGAAGTTACGTACTTAGTTAACTATTTATAGCGGGTAGCCGGCGGAATAGAGAGTATAAAGTAGGCGGGCGTAGTTAACGGTATCGAAAGTACTACTAATATTAAGTTAGAGTAAAGTTACGCAAGCTTATTACGTAAAGGCGGCGTTAACGATACTAGTAAGCGCGGTACTAGTTAATTCGGTAGACTTATAGGTACGGTTACTTATTTGGCTTTTTAGAATTAGATTGTACTATTCCGCGATTAATATAACTTTCCGGTTAATTAAGGTCTCGACCACTTTACCGAGGGTACATAACAAAAAGATCGGTTTATATACGCCCGCTTCTTATTTCTACGTCCTTAACTTGTTAGGCTTAAAGAGTACGATAACTAACGCGCGGCGGAAACGTTACGGGTAGTATTCGAAGTCGATACTCGCCTAGACAAGGTCGTAAAAGGACGGTAAAAGCGGGGGGTAAAGTATTTTAAAGAACCTAACCGGGAGAAAGTCGTCACCGGGTACTTTCTAGGATAAGAGCCTATTTAGTATTACTACTACTTCTACGCTAAATACTTGCTTGGACGTAGTATAAGCTAGGATAAGGGGCTAAGGGTCGGGAATATTAAAAAGGTTAACGGGGGGAAAAAGGAAAAATTTATTAGCTAGGATACGAGCTTTCGAGTTATAGTCGGAAGTCGTAAGGAGGTCGGCGCTAGGACGTAAGTTAAGAAAGTAGACGTTTTTTAGTAATTTATAGTTACGTAACCGGGCCTATTTCTTTAAGGTTTAAAGTAGCTTATCGTTTTAAAATAAGTCGTCGACGGTATTTTTCTAGTATTTAGTTTTAGCGCGTTTAATAAGTTTCTTTTTATAACGGCGGGCTACGTTATAGTTATCGAGGTCGAGTAACGATTAAGTACGCTTCCAAAGCCGGAAGGCGTTATTATAACGTTACGTAGTAATTACGATATCGGCGGACTACTAAGCTAACGTCGCGCTTTTAGCGGGACGTTTCTTTTTAGCGACTACGTCGGTAGTAGTAATAAAAAAAGAAGTAAGTTAGTCGATATAGTTATTAAAGATTTACGGGGTAAGAGTAACGTCGTAACGAAGTCGCGGTACGGCTACTACTAGTTAGAGGGCGCTGTCCGGGTTAATATCTTTTTATACCTAACCCTCGAGGGGGGTAGTAGGTAGCCGGAAAAAACGTAAGTCGTAGCGGATCGGGAGGTAGTTAGAGCCCCCCTACTCGATTATTTCGATATAACGTACTAGCGCGCGTTACGAGTACTAGTATAAGTCAATTGTTAAGTTACGGTAGTTATATTATTAACGACTAACGAGGCCGAAAGGGGTAGTAAAGGTAAAGCGAAAAGTCGAGGTAAATTAGAGGAAGGATTAGATATACGGGAAGGTATAGTTATAGGCGTCCTAGAGTAGGTAGTAAAAGTTAAGATTACTAAGAATGATATTATTATAGGCCGGATTTTATAAAACTACTATATCGTTAAGGGGACTTACTTATCCCGTAAAGTACGGGTCGGGTAAGTATACTAATTAAATAGTAACCTAACGGCGGCTAAAGTAAAGTATAACTTTATACTAGTTATTACTACCGGATACTATTTACGTTACGATTTCTTATCTTTTATATAAGTAAATAGCCGCGTTACCGTCGTAGTAGATAGTATAGTATCAAAACTTTATTTCGTTCTATAGTTAGCCGTACTTATTCTTACCTAGTTCTTAGATTATAAGGATGTTAGGAGCGATAATAGAGTTAAGCGCCGTCGTAAAGTTATTAGTATTCTTTTAGACGTTCTATTAGACAATTTCTAATATTAGGACGGGGTATTAGTTTAGGCGGCTTTAATTACGTAGGAGCGTAGCTCTCGCGTAGTAGTATTATTGTCTTAGTTAAAAAGAATTATATCGGTAATTTTTTAGTTATTTTTGTCGTTTTAGAGTACCGTAAAGGTCGAAGGGCGTCCAACTTTAGCTTTAGTCTTTATTACTTTAGGCGTAGTTATTTTAGGGGTAGTAGTCGGGGAGGTTATAGTCGGGGGGGGGTCGGATTTTTTATAAAATGTAAAGCGAATAGGTCGAAGTCGGTACTCGTTCGTAACTTTTTTGCGAGCTTCTTTAGTTTTTAGGTAATAAAGGTTTTACGCCGTATAGTTATTTTAGTAGTTAGTATATTTAGGTTAAACCGGGTTCGTATAGTCGGTTAACGTATACCTTTCGAACGAGTAATTAGCGTATTTAATTATTTTTTAGTAATAGCGTATAATATACCCGAATACTTAGTATTTAAAATACCGCGTAATCTTTAATACTACGTAGTACGGTTCGTAATTGAAAATCTAAGTATCCTATCCTAATCCGCGGTTATATAGTAAGTTCGTATCGTTTATATTAGTAAGGTAAAGTCGAAAGAGGCCGGTTTTATTACTACGTATTTTAATTATAACGGTAGATAATAGTAATAGGATAGTTTTTTTAAGCTTTTAATCTTTCTTTATTATTTCGGTATTAAGTAAGTAGTTAGGTACTTATTTGGTTATAACTACGAAAGTTCGCCGACGTAGCTACGCTTAGTCCCTAAATACAACGGTGACCTAATTTAGTAAGGCGTCGTCTAAAGGTTTTTTAAGCTATACTACTATATCGTAGTTAAGAAGTTTACGTATACTAGCTAGTTTAATACCCTTGGGGAGAGCGGAAGTAATAGTTTATACTATTTCCTTATATATACGTTGTTTAATATTATCGAGGGTATTTTAATAGTTAACTATAATCTCGTACTTATTGCGCTCTCGGGCAGGGACGGTTCGCTCGGTAGTTTTAAGGATATCGGTAAAGGATATAAAAAGAGTCGAGGGAAGAAATAGAATAGAAGAAGGGAGGTAACCTTAGACGATCGATACGAGGTCGCTAGTTAATAGTTAGTACTACGTACTATGGATAAGAGATATCGTAACTATTTGTATTATATTACTAACGAGTCCCGCGTCGACGCCCTTAGTCTAGAAAAGTCGGGCAATATTGTTTTCGAGAGTTTTTAATTATTCTTTAATAGGAGCGTCTTTATTCGCGAGTTCGCGGCGAGAAGGGGATAAATTCGTATTGTCGCAGGGCCGTGTCGTACTCTTGTCGTTCGGTCGTACCTATCGTTAAGATACCTAATTACCACCCCTACGACCGCGCAACGAGTGCGCGGCGGCGGCGTCACGCCTAGGTATACTTTCGATACTTGCGAATTCGATTCTAATGTCGTTTTGATAATTTTATTCTCGCGCTACTATGTCGCGATGATAGTAGCAAAAGCCCTTTTATAAGGACGTATTTACGCGGAAGTATATATAACCGTAAATACAGGAACTATCGAGTACGAAATAACTAACGGAGGTCGACTTAAAAATAAGTAGTAATAATATATTAAATTTTAATACGAGAGTAGTTACGTCCGATTCGTAATAAACGAGGGCCGACTCCCTCGGCTCGTCTTTACCGGATACTAGTTTTTTATAGTCCGTATAATACCGTACTCGTCGTATAAATAATAATATAAACGGTTACGGTTTAGGAAAAAAGCGTCGTAACGGCGGTAAACTTAAACGTACGGCTCGTTATCGGTCGCGAAGAATATAACGTCTACCTTAACGCTACCGTCGTCGTAGTCGCCGTCGTCGACGTCGTCGCCGTAAACGGAAACGGCCTCGGCGTCCGGCTAAGTATCGTCGTCGTCGGGTAAAGCGTTAGTAGTATTAAAAACGTATTATTATTACGGTTACGGCTAAGGGCGGTTTTAAAAGCGATTACCCGTAAATAAGTTAGCCGTAATCGTTTACGGACGGAAGGGGCGGCGTTATACGGCCTACCCTTTTACGACGGGAGCGGGCAATAGTACGTTCGCGGCCTCGAGTTTACCGCTATTATCGTCGTCGCGGTCGCGGGGCCGGAACGGGCGTTCGGCGGCCCGCGGAGCCTCGGGATAAGGCCGGTAGTAATCGCCGACGTTAGTAGTACGCGGGTAGTTAGCGCGTTAAAGGCGGTCGTCCGGCGCCTTATTATCGCCGTACCGGGGACGGTTATTATATAGGAAACCTACCTAAGCTTAAACGCGGCCGGACTATCGAGGCGGGCCGTAGTAAAAGTCGGCGTAGGCGTAAGTTTTTATAGCTTTTTTATTAATAACCGACTAGTACTAGATTAGTATTTAGATAAAGTCGTCGATAGTCGTTATCGGCGACGGCTTAGATACGTATAGCTAAATAATCGAGTTAAACGACTCGAATACGGTTTATACTTAGGTTAACTTTAGAAAGTTATATATTACGGCCTTAACGATAACTTAATTAATAAAAACGAGGATATTTTTACCGACGACGGTATCAAATAGAGCTGGCCTATTTGGACTGTGTTTTTCTTCTATTTGGACTGTGAATACATAGAGTGGGGCGTCTCCGATAAGACTAGAATACGCTAGTCCCGATTCGTCGTATGTAAACAAACAAAACAACACTCAATTCAATTGATTACGTACTCCGCATACGCTTAGTCTGCCGCCCATTTCCTCCATCTTCTCTTTCCTCCCTTACAACTGCACGAGATTTAACAAAAACTACATTATTATTTGAATCCTCTACAACTACGCATTCTGGCATACAATCCAGCTTAACCATAACCCTCTCACGTACCCTGGGTGCTACGCTACGACCCGGCAAAGTTGTGCTCGTAGAAATCAAACGAGGGGCAGGAGGGGCAGAGGCAGGAGGGGCAGAGGTAAGAGATTCAACAGCTGCATCTTCCTCGTCCATCCTCGCCAGACTCCGACCTGCCTCCCATTCCGACGGGCGGCGATTTAACGAGGCAACTGTATGGCGCGTGGCCGGTATTATGGAACGCGGAGGGGCTCGGTGCCGTATAGGCATGACGGATAAGGATGTAGGCGTGGGAAAAACGCTGATTTCGTTGCTAAAAGGACTACTATGGGAGGGGCGCCCGCGCGTATTTACGACTACCCTCGGCTCCTGGATACTTAATAAGGGGTCCTTAGTAGCCTGTAAATGTTAGTGATCAAGTAACAAGAATAAAAATATAAGGGGAATACACTAGACTAGTTTCCAACTACTAGTAGTAGTCGATATTAGTTTTCGAAAACGGCTTATCTTTCCGCAAATATACCAAAATTGTATAAGCGTATAGAATACCAAACTAATACTCGAAACGGTAGCTGCATACCTTTAGTAGTAAAGGGGGGTTCTAGCGCTCATTTTCGAGTAAAAAGAGTATATAACGATACTACTTAAGAATCAAATCCACGTAAAAGTACGTAGTATTTAAAGCGATATCTCCTAACTAACGCTTATTAAAGCACTCTACCTTTAATCGTTCTTTTTACTTGGCCAAAGTAGTAGTAATCCTAATTTCGATATTATTTAGTATTATCTTAGTTATATCGTAGATATACTTTAAATCTCCTAAACCATAGCCGAGATAACTTTTTAATAAACGATAAAAGGACTTAGTAGGAGAAGTAGTACGTTGCCCGTAGTTTTTGAACCGGGAAGTGTAGTATCTAGCCTACTGATTTACGATACGGACGTACGTTTGCCGAATATATATAAGAAGAGTAGCGTAGCGAGTAAATTGGCCGTTTATCCGATCCTAAACCTCGTCGAATATTTCTTACGAAGATGAATAGGCCATGAATTTCCACAAGTCGAACAAGCCTTATCGCGTGTTAGGGATATTTGCTAGCAATTAACTAGGCATAGTCGGTATAGCTAGACTATACGGGTTCGGCGGGTGGAAACTGTCGTTGTCTGCCTCTCCTTATCGTCGACGCCATTTACGTTTAATATTAAGGATAATATTAGCATTAATATAAAAGATACAAAGTTACTAGGGCACACTAGGCATTTAACGGGAGAGGGCGAGCTTTAAAGCATCCTCGAAATCAGTAATAACGACATTTGGAAGATCGATACCAAATTTCTCTCTTACTTTTTCGACGCAAGAGATGAACCACTCGTACTACTCTGTCCTTTCTGCCGCTACGAGACTAAAGAAGAGAGGTACCGTTTGCCTAGTATTAGTAACTGTTATGCCCTCAAAAAGAGGCATTCGGTACCTCGTAGTCTTATAAGTGTAGTCGACAGAGAGGACAGACGGAAAACGGCGCCAAACAGCAATTTGCCAGGGGAAGAGCCAAAAGAGGCCTTGCAGAGTGCGCTTTTCGCCTTGTACCTCATAGTCGGCGATATGGAAGATGTCGTTTTTTTGCAGCTGATCGATGACGTACTGGGTAGAGGTGTAGCCATCAAGCTCCTTGGTGCGTAAGGTTTGTTAGTAATTATCCACGTCTTTTTCCGTGAAGATAGCGTCGGGGAAGTGTGTGTGGTGTGGAAGGCACCACTACCCGAAGAACAGGAAGGAAGGACCTGTGGCTACTTGATGAGGCAACCGCGATGACGCAATTGTTTATAGTTTTATAGTGGGCCTAACCCCTATTCCGGAGGGATAGGGAGGGATCCCCCTCCCTTTCTCCTGGTAGAAGAACTTAGCTATCCTTTTACTCGTGTTTTCGACTACTCGTTTTGCGGTGAAAGATTTGAGAGGTGGACGTTTTCCTTTTGTTTGATCCCTAGTCGATCCTTGCTTCTTTTTTACGACGCTGTCGTTTTTATTGCTGTTCTTCCGGTTCTTTTGGGCCGATTCATTCTGTCGGTGGATTCCACGCTGATCATTTCTAGGGGCTTAGTCGGGGAGTCTGAGTAAGAACGAGACCTTGTAGTTGTATATAACGTTGTATGTGACGTGTAATAAGTTTGCCGAACCGTATGTGGTTGTGCGGTGGAGTGATACGACTGGCTGTCGACGAGATTGACTTACCTTACTTGAGTTTTACCCGTACCCCTGCCTACTCTAATACCGTTGTCTTGGACTAGACAATTCCCGACCCGCTTCCCGCATATCGGACTAACAAGAACCCCGCTATCTCCCGGCTGGATACTCCTGTCGATATAGGGGAATTCAGGAGCACCTTTTCGGGCTATACCGGGGAAAACCCAGGTGAATACCTAGAAGACCTCGACTTCTATACGAGCCGTATGTACGGCGCTCTCAAGGATAAGGAACAAACTAAGGCGAAATAGATTCTATTCCGGTAAGGTTTACGTAGCCGTGCCCGTACTAACTAGTACCTTAAATTAAGCCCTAACGATAAGAAATAAGGGGTCGTTAATCGGCTTTTTATTAAAGAGTTTAAATTACGTTGGAACGATAAGGAGGCAAAGGAGATTTTTAACTAAGTACGAGCCTTTAAACGGATACCCGACGAACCGTTATCTAGATTTATCACTCGGGCCGACGAGCTAGCTCGCCGGTGTAATACTAAACAACGACTTAAAATAAAGGACTACCTAATTTACGACTTGGGTAATATATAAAAGGGTAAAATAACGAAAATATTCTTAAAAAATATCCTAAAAACTAGTAGAAAAATAGGGGCCGATAGGACTATTAATTACGGTTATAAGGAGGTCCGGCGTGAGCTAGCGGAGATCGCCCGGGACTTAGAAGAGAGTAAGGATAAAGTCGCGGAGACCGCCCCCGTTATTAAGGATCCGGAGCTAGTCGACGCGGAATATAAACGAGAAAGTATCCGGTTAATAAAGGCTTTATATAATACCTAGCTATCCGGGACAGGAATAGTAGCCGGCTTTAACGGGATAGGCTAGGCTCGGAATAGTAATACGGGGCCGGCCTAAAGCAACTAGTCGACGGCTAACCACGGTAGTTAGTAGTAATAGCGGAACTATTAGTAGTAATACTAGAGTTAGTAGTAGTAGTAGTAGTAATAATAGACCTAGTAGTACTAATAGCCGGTAGTATAAGGCTAGGGGATAGGTAATCGTAGTAGTTTTACCGGTAAAAGTTACGGCGGAAACTAAAACGGTATATTTACTACTAGCAAACGCGGTATTATTTATTATAACTATAGATCTAACTACTATACGATACAATGTCCGGAGTAGCTACGACCGAAGTATATACGTAACCAGATCGTATAGTATATCTAACAAAGCCGCCCGGTACCTAAAAACTTACTATAGAGTAACGGCGGTAACGCTAAAACACGAATATCCAGGGCTTTTATAGTTTCGACTACTACTATAGTACGCGTTAAAAAGGTTTAGGACGTAGACTTTCCGTAATAAACGCCGTCTAATATAGTCTTAGTAAAAAAAGTATTTATTAAAGTTTCCGTTCCCGCTTTTATAGCTAGGAATAAGGCGAGGAAAAAAGCTAGGTAGGCGATAATACTAAACGACGATAAAAACATACGGGAAACTCGCCGCGTAACCCCGGGAATTACGCGCGCCGTTTCGCCCTATCCCCGCGTTACTAGACCTAATACTAGTCTAAAACGGGCCCGTCGGACTATTAAGGGCCTAAAAGACAAGCTAAAAGGGATAGTCGAGACACGTCGCGAGCTAGTACCGATCCGAGCGATAACGCGTCCGGGAATCAAGCGCTAAAGCGTAAAGAACTACCTCTATAAGACAACGGTTACCCTAACGTTAGCTTAACTATTAAACCGTTCGAGCGAGCTAAGAAAACAACTAACGTAGTACGCGTCGGTAAATGTATAACGTCGGGGTAAGGGCGCCGCCGGAAAAAAAAGGACGAGATCGTTAGCAGCTCGTATACGCGGTATAAACGACGACGTAGATACGACGGACTTACTTAAGGCGGGCGCGGGTATAACGCTAGGGTATATAATAAGAATAATCGAGGATAAGGTAGTCGAAACGCTAGTAGACAACGGGTCCCTAGCCAACTTAATCAATCCGTAATATATCCGGCGATACGGTTTCTAAATGGATCGACTAAATAGGGAGTACGAATTAGTTACCGCAAACGACCATTCTATACCGATCACCCACGAGGTAGTTATTCCTTTTAAGGTTAGCGCTATTATAACCTACTTTAAAGCGTACGTTACGGGTAAAGCTCGTACCTATAACTTTTTTCTATTAAAGGTATAGCTATTTTACGCGCGGGCCACTATTAACTACCGTACGGACGTACTACGTATTCGTAGCGTAGGCGGTAAACGCGAGAAGGTCTAGCTAATACAAAGAGGAGGTACCACGGATAAGCATTCGCGGGATAGCGATAACGAGGACGTGGACGATAGTACGTCGGCGACTTTAAATAGCTCGGCGTAGTCTAGTAAGGCCGGGTTATCGGACAACGAGGAGGACGACGACTTAGAAGAACTGCTTAGATAAGACTAGGAGGTAAACGCACTAGCGTACTAAAAGGCCAAAACGGGAAAAGTCTAGCCGCGCGGGGTAGCTTAGGACCTTGTAGTGGCTAAAAAACCCTAGGAGTAGTAAAGAAAAGCAATATAGCCGAGGTCGAAAAAAAAGAGTAGACGAAATAGGGGGAAAAGGTACGTTTCTCGCCGCGCGTATAAACGTACGCGTAAAATACTCGAAGTAAGGCCGTAGTAGATAACTAGGCTAAAGACAAAAATAAAAACAAGGATAAGGACGAGTACGAGCGTTAGTAAACGTCGCGGCGGGCGGTAGTTCTATACCCGCTAGTATCGCGGCCGGCCCTACTAGTAAGAGTAAAGAGAATTAAAGAGTAAATTCCGCGCCTAAATACGAGGGCGTTAACGTTAAAGGATTTACGCGTAACGGACGCGTTATTATAAAGTATAAACTAAGGTAAGTAACGCGGGCGATAGACCTCTAAAACAAACGTAACGGTAACGCCGCCTCCTAGTCTACTAAACGTTAGGTTTAGCCGGGTAGCTAGTATTAACCTCTTTAACGACGAGGGGGCTACTAATAAGAACCTAGACGGCGTTAATACGGGGCGCTAGTTACTAAATATACTAGCGCTAGAAAAGCCGGCCGAGGACGAGTAGGACGAGGATAATAAAGATTAGCGAGCTTAGGGCCGTCGCCGTAGCGAGGCGGACGATAACGCCGGTATTCTAACTATAACCGCGTATTTACGTTAAAGCGGTTAACTAGACAGGCGGATCCCGCGGCGACCGAGCTACCGATTGCTAAGTAACGTAGACCAAGCTGTTATGGACGGGTGGTTCGCGACGACAAAGCTTAAAGTCGGCGACGTAGCTAATATAGAGGAGCGGCAAGCCCGGGTACGTCGGTTACTCTATACTTAGAGAGACGTATTTGCGTTCGATATATCCGATATTATTCCTATAGACTTGATTAAGCACTATATTATTATCCGGCCGGGTACCATTCCTTACCGCCTACGCTAACCTAAGTATACGCCGACGGAACGAGCTTTCGTATAACGGGTTTTCCCCAAACTTAAAAAGTTAGGCTAGATTTCTATAGATATCTCGCGCTAGAGCGCGTATACTAAATTCCTACCTAAATCGAACGACGACTTACGGGTAGTTATAAACTATACCCCCGCTAATAGTATAATAGTTAAACCGTAATAGCCCGTATATAATAAACGAGGCCTTTTCTAAACGGTGGCGACGGGAGATTACTATATCTTTTTTTAGTCGGACGCGGCGTAAGGGTTTTAGGCGGTACTTACTACGTAAAAAAGCTTGGAGGCGATAGCGTTTGTAACGCTTAATACTTAATACGTCTTTTACCGGATACTATAAGGGATAACGGGGAGCCCGTACACCTATTATACTTTAGACGATATTAGGTTCGGCCTATAGCCGGCGCCCGATAATACGTAAGGGCCGGGATAGCCCGGGCTATTCGGCTACTATAAGGAGTAGCGCGCGTCCTTTAACTATTACGTCGACGACTACGTAAGGTCGGTAAAAAATTTCGACGCGCTTTTTGATTTTTTGTATTGTTACTACTTTCCCCGTATTATCTTTATAAGAATCCGACTATCCCCGCGTAAAACCAAAATATTTACTTTCTAAGTAATAGTTTTAGGCTTCGATATTATCTAGGGGCAAAAACGACCGGCGATAAGATATAGGGAATAGTTCCGTATGTGGGGCGAAGAGGCGAATTATCCGCGTACCCCGTAATAGCTAAATATATTCCTTTACCTTCTACCGTATTTAAAAGACTTCCTACTTAGGAGGGCGGACCGGGTACATATTCTAAAACAAGTTATAATAGAACGAGTTCCTAAGGTAACGCCGACGGGCCGACCTTCGGTATAATAGTAATAAAAACCGAAATAGTAGAATTAGGGCCTAAAGTAACGAAAGGCGTAGACCGAGGTTTACCGTTAAATCTAAGACGCGGCTATCTATAACCCGGTTCCCGATTGGTAATACTATATTACGGTGGATATATCCGGGGTAGTAACGGGGGCTATCCTTTTCTAGTTAACGGGGCTCCCGCTAAGGACGAAGAGTAAAACTTCTAACTTCTCTAATATTCGTATTAACTCTTTTATATCTTAAAAGCTTTCCGACCCCGAGACTCGGTACTACGTCGACGAACGGGAGGCGCTAAGACTCGTACGTACCGTAATAGAGTACCGGGGCTTATTATTAGAGTCCCCGTACCCGACGATTATTTACACCGACTATCGTAATTTATTAACGGTACTCGGTTACGAGGGAGAACTAAGCGGTAAGGTAGCCCGATAAATCGAAACTTTCGGTATATACGACCTAGAAATCGTATACCGGCTAGTAACCGACAAAGTTATATACATTGCTAATAGTTTATCTAGAATCTACCTAAATATACTACCGTTAGCCGAATAACGAGATCTCGAACGGCCGGAATTAATAGTATTATTAGGAATAGTACGTAAAAGGAAACGCGAGGCGGGCACGCCGGAATAGGCTAGAGCATTAGGGCCGAGGCGTACGGTCGGTCTAACTACTATAAAGTTAATACTTAGGAAATATATTTGGTATAGGCCGGTAATCGAGTTTATCCTATATAAACGTATAGTCGGCGGAGCGCGAGCGCGGCAACGGTTACTACGCCTAAATCTAAGTTTTATAATAAATAATAACGAGTTTTACCGCTTAAAGAACCGAGCGTAGGCTTTATACTTAATAAACGATAATATATTAGTAGCCTTAAGCTAGGTATACGACGAGTATAAATATTAAGGACTAGAGTCGGTAGTAGCCCGGCTAATAAGGAAGTTTTAGTGGCCGAGGCGTTACGCGGATACTAAGTAATACGTACGTAGATATTAAACGTACTAAGCCGTAAGACCTTACCGGCCGAACCGTCCGCCGGTGCTACGGGTACTAGGCGAGTCGCTATAAGAGCTCGTAGGGTACGATTTTACTAGCCCAATTTCCCCACGCGGCTTTAACGGAAGCTTATACATCATAATTATAGTAGACTACTTTTCTCGCTTTGTTATCCCGATTCCGACGACCGAGCCGATAACCAGGACAGTAACGGATAGCTAAAGAACATTCGGCAAAATCCTTAGCTACCCGTAAAAACTATACATAAACAACACAGGCTACTTCACGGTAAGGGTATTAGCGGTATATTTCAGTCGTAAAAGAATTGCGTTGTTATACGGGCCAGTGTACTCCCCGTAGTCGACCGGACTTAACGAGAGCGCGGTTAAACTCGTCAAGAATTACTTACGGAAATAAGCGGCCGACAAACACTACTAAGGAGTGGAATATTAGCCTAATACCTTGGAGTATACGGTAGTGAGTTTGAATACTCGACGACGACGGGATAGCAACTAGACGTTGGCGGACCTTTTGTTAGGCTAGCGCCCGGAATGTATAACGAAGCTACCGGGGCCGGAAATTCCGGCGACCGTCGCCTTGTTTACTAATACGACGGCCCGGGCTCGTTCTAAATATATATTATAAGTATAAGACCGACGCTAGGAAGAATAGGATAAACAACGCTAATAAGCGGCCAAAGCGGCCAAGGTTAAAAACGAGATAGAGTTCCCGCGGTACGAGGTTAGCTAGTTAGTATAAAAGCTAGTCCCCGTCTATCGCGACCTAAAGCTCCGATATTTTCAGGACCGACTAGCGTCTTGCACAAACACCCGGGCCAGGCCATTCTTCCCGCGTTAGACAGGCCCGTAGACGATTATAGCCGTAGTATTAAAAGTGTCCTACTCTATAACGCGACCGGGGGATAAACGGGGCTTATACCGGGTCTATTCCCGGAACATCAAGCCGTTTATACGCGGATACTAGCCGAAGGACGAAGAATAAAAAGAAGACGAGAATACTAACGACTAGGATATTAAGCCGGCGAGCGACGAGCAAGCAAAGGCCGTTAACTTAACTAGGCCGGAAAAATAACGTCGGGAAAAGAGCTACTATATTACTACTATTTATTTATATAGGTTTTAAAGGAGTTACTATTATTTCTTTTTTATACGGGCTAAAATTTAGACTAGAGTTATTACTAATTTTCTTTACGGGCTAGGTCTACTTTTTACTTTTTACTTTCTACTTTCTGCTTTTTACTTTCTACTTTCCGTTTTTCTTGGAGTCTAGGGTTCGGACGAGGGTACTAGGGTTACCCTCGCCCGGGGGCCGTATATATAGTATAGAAGGTACTACTACCCGAAGAATAGGAAGGAAGGACTTATAGCTACTTGATAAGGCAACCGCGATAACGTAATTGTTTATAGTTTTATAGTAGGCCTAACCCTTATTCCGGAGGGATAGGGAAGGATCCCCCTCCCTTTCTCCTAGTAAAAGAACTTAGCTATCCTTTTACTCGTATTTTCGACTACTCGTTTTGCGGTAAAAGATTTGAGAGGTAGACGTTTTCCTTTTATTTAATCCCTAGTCGATCCTTACTTCCTTTTTACGACGCTATCGTTTTCATTACTATTCTTCCGGTTCTTTTGGGCCGATTTATTCTGTCGGTGGATTCTACGCTGATTAGAAGCTTTTACGTAGCGTGGCGTTGATAGACCGTCGTTTCGATCTTAATAGCGTTGTTATAGTAGCGATTATCTGTTTTATGTCTAGTGTAAGCTCCCGTAGTGCTACAATGGCGGTAGCGCTTTAAAAAGTATCGTGGCCCGTATGAGTGCATGATTCACTTAGAGAGAGCGCCTACCCCCCCTTTTTTTTCGAGAAGATAGCACTGCACCGCTATATATAGCCTACCCTTTGCGTCGTCGTCTTGCGTGTTTTTGCTTGCGATGTTGGGGATTTTGCCTTAGTACATACGATATCGTACCGTGTATACTGGCTAGTACTGTCTTTGTTCGACGAGCGGCGTTTTACTACCGTAAAGCTAGTGGAAAAGGCCTAACGTTGTAACTCTTGTATTAACTTATCGTATAAACTGTACAAAGGGCTAGCAATTAGTCGGTGTGTATCGGGAGGGCGGTGTTTGAGGGCTTGCGGAGGAGGGAGGAGGGAGGGAGGGAGGTCGTCTTTAACTTCGTCGTCGGAAAGGCATGGCTTGATGGGCGGCTCCTCGCCAACTTGCGTGTCGGTAGAAGCTATGAAAAGAAGTGTAAGGGTCTTAGTAGCGAGGGCGTACGTAGAGACTCCTGAATTATCGAAATAACTAATCTTATAGAAGGAAAGGAAAAGAGAGGGATTTGTACTCTAAAAGTTTCCCTCCCTTATATGCCTCGACCCCGCCTCCCTTGTATACCCTTGCCCTCTAGACGCCCGCGGGCGTTTAACGGTAACTACCCTTATTAGGTGACCGCCTACCGTTACGTATATCAAGCCTAAGGTTACGTGGTCTAGATCTACCCTACTATACCCCTCGTACGCTAAACGCCCGCGGGTGTTTAATAATACGTATGCCTTGTATCGCTATACTAGACGCCCGCGGGGGTCTAAAGGTATCCGCCCTCGTTAAGTAACCTGCCCGACGCCTTTTTACGTACGCGGTCTAGGGTTATATGACCTAGGAGGGCTCCTACCTACTAAGGTCGGCGTACGGCGTAGTCGTACGCTACGCTAGGGCCCTTGGCCTATAACATTACTTCCCCCTTCCCGGCGCCTTCCGCTACGGGGGGTACACCCGCTCCTCGTACTTGTCCAAGGCCGTAGTCTCCTACATCGCTTTCAACGGCTCCTAATTTAGCGTAGCGTACCCGGCCTATTTTACGTATACCTACTAACCGCGGCCCTTCCGGCGGTACTTAAGGATATCGTCCACTTCGTACTCGTTATAGCCGTCTACGGTTAGCGGCGGCGGCTCGGTATAGTCTACCCGCTAGCTCGGGAGCGGGTCGTCGTCGCCGCGCCGGACTAGACTTACGTAAAATACCGGATAGATCCCCTTTAGCATATCTAGTTTTACGGCGTAGCTACCTACTATGCGTACTATACGGTACGGTAATACTACCTAGTCTAGCTTTTTTACCGGCCGTACGGTTTTAACGTAACGTATCCGGAGCTATACGCGCTCCCCCTATTGGAATACGCTTACGTACTAGCGGTGTTTGTTCGCCTAGGTTTTTTGTACCTCCTGGGCGACTTTTATACTCGCCTACGCGTATACGGTACCCTAACGCTATCTTTTTACTAATGCGTCGCCGAATACCGTGGCTAGCCGTCGGGCCTTTAGTACCGGCTCGTCGATTACCGGTATATAGTAGTTATAAAGTATATAAAACGACGATATTTTCGTCGAAATATTAACCCGGTTATTTAAGGCGACTATAACGGATAAGAGTAGCTAGGCCTAATCCGACTATGAGAAAGAAGTAAAAACGCGGAAGTAGATTTTTAACTCCTAGTTCGCCCGTTCCGTTACTCCGTCCGTCTTGGGGTACTATACCGTAAATAGCCGACGCGTAATATTTAACGCTTTATAAACCTCCGCCTAGAAGTCGCCTATAAATTATACCCCGCGGTCGGATACGATTACCGTTAATAAGCCGTAGTATTAGAAGACGCTACTAAAGAGACGTTTTACTACCTCTAATACTTTAATTATTGGTATTAACTCGTATACTACCGCCTTACTTAAACGGTCCGTAATTACTATAATATTAGTATATCCTTTATTAATCGGTAAGTAAATAATAAAATCTACGGAGAGCTCGCTCTACGGCCGTTCCGGAATAAGGAGTAGCTTAAAAAGCCCTTACTTAGTATCCCGCTACGGTTTGATCTAGCGGTAACGCTGGTAGTTCTTTACGAATTACCGTATATCGGCTATTAATACCGGCTAGACGTATAACTTTAAGATTACCGTCCGCGTAGCTTCCCTACCTAGATACCCGGTAAGTCTCGAGTTATAAATAGTTTAAATCAAACGCGTACAGAAGGGCTCCCTAGACGGGATCTAGAGCCGATCTCGCTAAATCACCCGGCCCTCTAAATCCTACCGGAACTCTACTAACTCGAAGTTTAACCCCTACTTTTTTAGTACCGTATCGTCCTTCCTCTAAATCGCGTCCCGGAACTTTTAGTACTAACGGTTAGCCTTAAAGGACGTATACTATAACGCCGTCAACTCGTCGTCCACGAACGGCGACCTTAACTCGCTAGTCGGCTCTCTACTTATTTCCCCGGGACCGTCCTTATCCGCCCGTACTACCCACCCTACTAGGGCTACGACGGTCGGCCAAGGCGCCTTATCCGGCGGGGGCCCGGTTATCTTTAATCCCCCTACGGTTTTTATAAGAAGTTATACTTCTCGTTTAGCCTACCGGTCGTCGCCGCCATTTACTAGTATATCCTAGTCCCGCCGGGATAGCGTATTTAATAATAGTTATAGCCGCCCGGGCCGGTAGATTAAGGTATAGTCTATTACTAAAAGATCTTCCGCCCACCGTATTTAGCGCTCGTTAAATAAACGGTAGCCTAAAAACTATTACAAGTTTCGGTAATCCGTAAATACTTCGAAACGTTCCTTTTTTAACTCCGGCGCCTACTCCCGTATCGCCGTAATAATAGCGTACAACTCTTTATCGTAGATTAAGTAGTTATACTCCGTTAGCGTAAACTTTTTCGAAAAATAAACTACGGGATACTACGCCTCGTCCGTTTGCTTTTATAATAAAGCGGCCCCTAAAGTATACCCCGATAAATCTACTTCTACTCTTGTAAGTCTCTCCGGGACCTATACCGCTAATACTAGGCTTTCCGTAACCGCTTTCTTTAAAGCCTAAAAACCTACCTCGTACTCTAACGTCTATACAAACTTAGCTCCTTTCTTCGTTAAATCCGTTAAGGGGGACGTATACTCGGAGTAATGAGGGATAAACTCCTAATAAAACCCGGTAAACCCTAAAAACCCCCGGACTACGCGGACCGTACGCGAGACCTCCTAGTCCCGGATTACGTTTACTTTAACCGGGTCTATCTTAAGTCTATAACCCGGCCTAATAACGTAGCCAAAAAACTTCGGAGCCTAGGCCTCGAACTCGCACTTTTTAATATCGAGCTAGAGGCCGGCCTTATAAAGCTTATCTACTACCTCGCGTACCCGCGCGTGGTAATCTATATAGGAACCGCTCGAGTAAATATAAACGTCGTCGATAAAGGCCGTCGCGTTTATATCTAGGTAGACTTAAAGGACTTAATTAATATACCGCTAAAACGACGCCGGGATACTTATAAAGCCGAACGGCATAACTAGCCACTTATAAAAACTAGTACGGGTATTAAACGCCGTTTTCTACTTATCCCCCTCCCGTATTCTTATACGGTAAAACGCGGAGATTACGTTTAGTTTAGTTACTTAACGATACTTAGCTACGTAGCGCAAGGTCTCCGTAATCAACGGCAAGGGATAAGCATCCCGTTCCGTAATAGTATTAAGCTTACGGTAGTTAACGTAGAACCGAAGACTCCCGTTAGCCTTACGGACGAACAATACCGGCGTACCGCCTAAGGACTTGCTCGGCCGGATTAGCCCTTAGTCTAACAAATCCAAGATAGTCTTCCGGATCACGAGCAACTCCTCCTTAGACCGGTAGTATAGTAGTATTACCGGAAACGGGGGCTCGGATCCGTTAAGGTTCTTAATCAGCCGGATCTCGTAGTCTACGCCCGGGCGGTACGGCGGTAGCGTCCTAGCCGCTTTAGGGTTAAACGCTTTTACTAAGTCCCTTAGCTATTTCGGTACCTTCGCCCGGATCTCCGCTATCGAGGCGAGTACCTTTTTCGTCTCGAGCGCGACGTACACGTCTTCTATCGTAACCGCCGAGCACCAAACCGCAAACGCCCTTAGTAGCCGCCGTACTATCGCCGCCGATACCCGTACTACTATACCGTCCGCTCGCTTCCGGGGCTTCGTCTTTAATATTATTCCCTACCTACCTATAAAGATCTCGTCCCTAGCCGGCTTAATAACGGCATAGTAGTAGGCGAGCTAGCCCTTGCCTAGGATTAACGTCTTTTCCTAGTCCGGTACTACGTATACCCATACCGGGGTCCCCACGCCCGCAGTATTTATCCAAACCCTCGTTACCCGCTTAATAAATAGCTACTCTTCCTCGGGTTAGCCTACTACCTACCGGAGTTTCTAGGGCTTAATAGCTAACGTCTCCGCCTTCGTCCTTTTTATATATTACTTTAAAATTATAACGAACGCGAAGTATCCTAAGTCGGTAAAAACTTATATATTATAACGGTTATTAATAACCGCGTCGACGTACATACCCTCCGCCCCCATCCTTAGTACCTACTTCCTCTACGCCCGCTACAAATCTCTTTTACGCCCCTTACCGAGCCTTTAGCGCGGGGCTATTCTTTTCCTAGCTCGGAGGTCCCGTCCTACAACGCCTCCGACGCGTCCTTATAGTCCGAGTATACCTCCTCTACTCGAGCCTCGTATACCGTAACTAGGCGGGCCGTATCCCGCTACGGACAAGTACTCCGGATATAGCTACGGGTACCGTACTTAAAGTAAGTACGCGGGTCGGGGTTAGACGTTACTATAGGCCGCGTAACAAGGCCTGTCAACGGCCGCGCTACGGCTACGGTTACTGGCCTTACGTAGCCAAACGTTTAAGCGTAGCCCGTACGGAGGTCTATAGGTTCGCCGGCGGCCGGTATATAATTACGGGACTAGGTCAAGGCCGTCTAGCGTATACTATCTATGTTCGAGCTTACTACTAAGAGCTAGTTCTTGTATTCCGCGTACGACGTTAGGGCCGGTAAGGTTAGCGTCGCCTAACGCGTAGTAAAGTTAATAACCTTACGTAATAAGTTATAAACTACCGTATCGACGTCTCCTAAGCCCGACTCGAACAAATCCCCCTCGAACTTCGGCAAAAACACTACTATTTATTCCCGCTCCCCCTAGCGGGCGGCTATTACCCGGTTTACGACGCGCTAACGCTTGTTCGGGTTATTAAACACCGAGTCTAGGTAGGCCAAGAATTCTCTCGGGCCTGCGTTCTCGTTGTCCTAGAGCTGCGTATAGTACGCGTGGGCTATTGCCTGGGCCTTAGAACCTAGGCTACGGTAGACGTAAGCTAGCTATGCATCCGCGCCGCTAATTGCTACCGCATCCACGCGTAGCTTGTCCCGAATCAAAGTACGCTAGCTTGCGTACTCCCGGCGGGAGCCCGTAAATGGTGCTACCGTGTCTAGGATAGGTCGGGGCCGCCTCTCGTAAGGTTCCGACGGCTTGGCGAAGCCGCGCCTCTCCGGCCGCTACTCCCGCTCTCGGACTAAAAGTTCCACTTACTACTGGAGGGCGACGACCATCTGGCGCAATGCCTCGTCGGGATGCCTGCCCCCGATAGCCGGGGATCCGTGTCTCTCCACTCCCTCCATCTCGCCGTTTTGCCGTGATGCTAGGCGGTGTTCTGGGCTTACTCGTGTTGCTCAATTCTGGTTCCGCGGTGCCTAGGCTTGAGTATGCCTACCCGACCGAGATGAGGTCGTCGAAAAAAGACGAAGATTAGTTAAATGTAAGGGTCCTAGTAGCGAGGGCGTACGTAGAGACTCCTGAATTATCGAAATAACTAATCTTACAGAAGGAAAGGAAAAGAGAGGGATTTGCACTCTAAAAGTTTCCCTCCCCTATATACCTCGACCCCGCCTCCCTCGTATACCCCTGCCCTCCAGACGCCCGCGGGCGTCTAACGGTGACTACCCTTATCAGGTGACCGCCCACCGTCACGTGCATCAAGCCTGAGGTCACGTGGTCCAGATCCACCCCACCGCACCCCTCGTACGCTAGACGCCCGCGGGTGTCTAATAATGCGTATGCCCTGCATCGCTATGCCAGACGCCCGCGGGGGTCTAAAGGTATCCGCCCTCGTCAGGTGACCTGCCCGACGCCTCCTCACGTGCGCGGTCCAGGGTCATGTGACCTGGGAGGGCTCCTGCCTGCTGAGGTCGGCGTACGGCGTAGTCGTACGCCACGCTGGGGCCCTTGGCCCATGACAATATTTAACATAATTTCTTCGGGATAACTCTAATTATCAAAACGCAACCCCTCAATACGCAATTCGCAATTCAAAATCAACATCTCAACATTTCGATACCTCTGTCCATCCACACGTGGCTCTCGTCCAAGCGCTTCGCATTGCTGCAAATAAAAACATTCATCAAAAGAACTCGGTACGCTCATGCTGGAACCTTGAACGGAGCGCGTCCGCTTTGGTGCAAGTACCCGATTAGCGCAACTGTTGCGTATCCCTATTTCCGATGCTATTGCCGCTTGCGTCCTAGTAGCTAATTTGGCCGCGTTTCAGATTATGTCCGGGGCGCATCTGGCCCTCTTTCGAACAGGCATGGGCAGGAGCAGCCTTGCCTGTTATGGCCCGTGGGAAGCCCTCGTAAGAATTAAGTCGAGTGCTATGACTATCGTGATATCGCAATGTTTGGCACATTCCGGTGTTTGGTGTTTGTATTATTCTCCGCAGGAAGGACAGGTGCAGAGGCCGGTCGATTTTGAATTTTTGTTTCCAGACGGTTTTGCTTTTCCCTGGTACGAGTACGAGTACTCGCAAGAAATCCTCATGGGAGATTCTCACAGAAGTGCATAAAACGAAAAGATGCAACAATGCCGCATGTACGAGTACCGTATTTGTACTCGTAAACCCCGTGTGCAAGGAGCACTCCGTACTGCAATTCAAACTTTGACGCACGTTCCCTATTTCCACTCGCATGACTGACGTACATTCCCTGGCCAAGGATACTGATTCCACCTTGATTCCAAGGTTACGAGTCTTCTTGTGGTGCAGGCTCCATTCTGCGATCGCTGCGCTATTCCCTGCCCGGCCCGAGTCACGTTGGCGTACTTTTTTCTTCGTACAAGTTCCGTACTTCGTACTGTGTACGGAATACTTGCAACCGTCGATGCAGATTGCAGGTGCAGATCAGCATGTGCATGCAATTCCAACACAGACAGCCGTCATTTCCAGCATGTTGTAATCGTAATAAGCACGCGGCGTCCCGTCGGCGTAGAAAAAAAAATACATCATCAATTTTCTCGTCTGCTCGCCTGCTCGCCTGCTCGTCGGCAGTGGAACAGGGCAGTCTTCTTTCTCTCCGTCTGCAGTGCAGGCAGTGCCGTTTGATGCACACACGCAAGGGGGACGACCCGGCGAAAACACCAAATACCATGCGACAACAACATGGGAATCATGCTGCCCTGCGACAGCTTACCCCCGGCTTGGCCATCCGTCTCTCATCTACGAGTAAGCTCTCCGCTGGCATCGGCTCGCGGGTGTGGCGCGTGGCCTGATGGTAGTGTGTTTTCGGCCCTGTCGATCTGTCAGGCACACACGGCGAAACAAGAGGAAACTTGGGACGAGGAGGGTTGCGGAACAGAGCCCCATCTCCATCCATCCCCCCTCGGAGGGGGTTTACGGTCTGAAATGTTTCGTCTCAACATCCTTGCGGTTGCGAGTCTCTTTAGGGTTTTCTTCTTCTTACCTTTGTGGCACACTCCCCATGCGTACGTTGTCGTACTCAGAACTGCGTGTTGTGAAGCGTTGGCCAGGGCGACCAAGGACGATGCTCACTTCGTAGGCTCGCGTACTCGTACAGATGCAGCAGCTGTCAGCTCAGCTCTCCGCAGTGCACTGGGCCTCGGTTCCAGCACTTTAGCTGCAGCACATGCAAGCCGAAGTAAGAAGAAGCAGGGGCGCTGCAGCATCAGCTGGCGAGCACACAAGCTGAAAAAAAAAAGAAAAAGAAAAAAAACAGGATTCTTTCTTTATTCTTCTCTCCTTTTCTCTGTCTCCAAAACACGTGTGAATACGTCATAAAGAAGAGGAACAGAACAGGCAGAATACACGTATCGTACAGAGAAGCCACTGTGGCAACCGGCCAGGGGGTGTTTGCATCTGCAACTTGCATCTGCAACAAGCGCCGTGGCCCACCGACCGTAAGAGAACGGGGAGAACGGGGAGAACAGGGCGCAGTACGAAGTACGAGTAGTTCTGGTGGCAATGGCGTGCGTATCCAACGAGAGGCAAGCGAGTGACGTGCCGTACGAACGAGTACTCCGTACGATACGAAGCACGAACCACGGGTACAGTGATAGAGTGCTTCGTAACGAGTACTGTGACCAAGACCCCAAAAAAGCCACAGTGACAGCGCGTAAAATTGAGTGCAAACGGAAGGAGCATTGCATTGCATATGGCCTACAGAAAAGACGCTGTCGCAGCACATGAACAAGGAGCAGGGGAGCATAAAGGCGTACTGCGGTCGCAAGAAGCGCAGACAAAAGCAGGAGGCTAAAAACGGCATACCGACAAGTAGAAAAAGTGGCTCCTCCTTGTTGGGCCTCCTCCCCCGGCGTCAAAATCCAGAGCGGTCGCTGTCATTGGCTAGGAATCTATTTATAGTAGGCGCCAGAGCCAGGCGAAACACGGCCCCATCAGATTGCCGCGTTGTGACTGGCTGGCCTCTGGCGGGTGGGTGCTTGCTACTTCGTAGTGTATGATGATTGGCTTGCCAGGATCCTAGTGGGGGCACCCTGTCGCTCAGTACGCAGCACACGTCGTAAGATACTCCATACTCCGTACTCCGTACTCTGTACTTTTTCTGTTTTTCTGTTTTTCTGTTCACTGCCGTACGGAGTACTGGTACGGAGGAGCAGTTGCCCGTGTAACTGCTGTATGGAGTCTGTTCACATGTGGAAAGTCCAGTGTCTTGCCTCACTGTGACCTCAGTGACCCTGCTGCATTGTAGCAGCAGGTAGGGGCGACCTGCTGCTCCTGCCTGCATTGCCTGGCTGCACCTACCTGCATTGTCTGTTCCAGCACCCGCAGGACAGAGGCACAGCAGGCTCAATTACGGGGCATTGGCCCAGCTATTATTGTATGCTGCAAGGCGTGCCGCGCCAGGCCGCAGCGGCACGGCGTACGGCGTACTCGTATGGGCGGGCGTCGACTTCGCCCGTCGCTCCTGCCGCCTGTGTTTTTGCCTGTCTTGCCTGTTTTGTCTGTTTTGCCTATGCGACCATGTTGTTTACATCCTCTGGTGCTTCGTCAACGAGTCGCTCCTTCCCTATTTCCTCTCAGGCAAAACAAGAGGGCCCTTTTCTTCAGCATGTACCGAGTACCAGTAGCCCTTCCGCCAGGCTCCTCCCCATCAAAACCCCACCTGCCCTCCAATCAATGGCCCCGTCTTCGATGGGTCCCTGGCAGGCAGGACCCCCTGCCCGTGTTGGCCCCCTGCCCGTTACGCTTTTTTTCGCACTTTCAGTTTCCTGGCCTATTTGTTGTGCTGGGGGGGGGGGCGGGGAATCGGCGTCTCAAACGGGCACCCGATCCGCTTGAGTGCCTCGCTCTTTCCTTTGTCTACGAGTACTCGTACGCCCCAGGTACTCGTAGCCAGTGCCATCGACGAGGACTTGTAAATACGTACCGCTCACCCACCCCTCCCTGGTTTCTGGCCCGTTCTGTCCCCTGCACTTTCGCACATCCCATCTTCCTCGTTCCCCGTTCCTCGTTCCTCGCTTTTCCTCTCTTCTACCCGTACACCTCAAACTCTTTTGTTTCTTTTGCAACTTTTTTCTCTCTTCAGTTTCTCCCTCGAGTCTTGCCAAGTCGCCGTTTACATTCCATCTACAGCGACTCTGTCTCTCTCACCCTTCCTCCTCTTCCCTTTCTCTTTTTCACCTTTTGTTTTCTTTCCTCTTTTTTTGTGTTTTTCTTAATCTAATTCTCGCTCGCCCTCCCTTCCAACCGATCGATCGACAATGTATTGATTTCTCCTTCGCATCGAACAGCCATCTTCCCTTCAACCTCGTTTCTTTCTTGCGCGTTCTTTCTGTCATTGGCCGGCCTTTGTCTCTTCCTCTCCTTCGATTCGTCTTAATCAACCAAATCCACACGCTTCCTTGTGGCCGTTTGTTTGCTGCAACCCTTAATTATCGCTTCCGTCGTCGACTCGTCTTGTGCTTCAACCCCCTGCTTGTCGTGTCGTTTCTGTCGGACAGCGCTTTCTGCGATCCCAGTGCTTTGCCCAGGTGGTTCGCTGTGCTGGGTCCTGACCCAAAATCAACCTCGCAAATTCCAAAACAACCGCGACGGTGACCTGCCCTGGTGACACAGCCACACTGCGCGCCTACTGGTCTTCAACCCTCATTCAAACCCTTTCTCTTTCAACAACAGCATCCTCATCAACCACCGCAACCACGTCTCCCACAACCATGCCTTCGGCTACGACGCGACGCTTATACGAGGACCAAATACCTTCTTTCATGTCCGTCTTTGGCCACGGCGCGGATGCTATGGCTGACCACGACACCGTCACAGTCGTCGACCCCAAGATAATAGGCTTCCGTGGTTCCAGCCTCGACAGCAAGCCCTACGCGAGCCACGCACACCCGCAACCCTCTGCTGCTTCGGTCGGCGCGGCCCCATCTGCTCTGGACCACGCGCATCGCCACCAGGACAGCACGTCTACCCAGGCCTCCGGGTCCGCCGAATCGTCGCCTACAACCACAATGTCTTGCACCGACTCCTCGTCATTGTCCGACCCGTCGCCTTCGTCGTCGCCCGACTCCCCGGTCAACATGGTCCCGCTCGCCGCATTGCCCGGCCCGACATTTGGCGGCTTCTCTTCCATGTCCGTCGGCCTGGCCTCTTTGTCTGTGGAAGGCGCTGGCAACAACAGCAACAGCTTCACTGGTATGCGCTTTAACAGCAATGTGGACGGCACTGTGCGCCCCATGACCTCGCCGGCTCCGCGGCGTGGGCGCAACATGAAGGGGCTGTCGATCCAGCCGCCCTTTGTGTCGCCCACACTGTCGCCGTGCCAGGGCTCGGAGCCCTCGTCGCCCTCGTTCATCAAGCCGCAGCTGCCGGCCATGAAGCGCAAGCCGAGCCAGCTCAGCCTCAAGACGGGTTCGCACGAGCTGATTGCGTCCACCACCATCGAGGTGCCTCAGTCGCCGATTGTGTCCATGGGCCCCATTATGGAAAGACGCGCGCTGAAGCACTCGACCTCGTCGCCGCATATCCTGTCTTCGCTGCAGTCGGCCACCTTTGGCCCCGCGGGCGGCATGACCTTCAGCACAGTCCTGGAGCGCGACGAGTCTGGCCTGTCCAAGTTCTTGCGACCCTCTAAGCCGATAGCTGGACCTGTCGGCTACGACTCCACGATCCTCGAGGAGGACTCGCCCATCCGCACGCAGATTGCCAGCCGTGCCGCCTTTGAGTTTGAGCCCTTCCACGACAACGAGAAGAACGAGGATCAGAAGACGCCCGGATACCCCGATGGCCCCATTGCCATCTACGACGACAACGTCTACCTCTACCTCGAGCCGACTGCCGAAGAGGCCGCGCGGTTTGATGTTGTCATCAACGTTGCGCGCGAGGTAAAGAACCCCTTTACCACCGCTGCACCCAAGACACAAGCAAAGGCGTCGCCGGCGGCACCCGCGCTGGGACCGACGCTGGCGCCTGTCTTGGAGTCGTCCGAGCCCCAACAACAACAATTCGGGGCTGAGCCCGCGATTGTCGAGCTGGAGCAGGACCAGCCGGCCAAGTCCAAGCGCAAGCTGAACAAACCGCCCTCGCTGTCTCTGAAGCCGGCCCAGCCGAGCCGGCCCGAGACGATCAACGAGGAGAGCACGCCGACGACGCCCAAGGCGAACGTCTCGCTCAAGGAGCCCGAGTACATCCACATGCCCTGGGACCACAACACCGACATCAGCCAGGACCTGATTATGCTGTGCGAGGAGATTGAGCGCAAGACGCGCGCCGGCAAGAAGGTCCTTATCCACTGCCAGCAGGGTGCCAGTCGCTCTGCCAGTCTCATCATCGCCTACGGCATCTGGCAGAACCCCGAGATGAGCGTCAACGACGCCTACTACGCAGCTCAGTCCAAGAGCAAGTGGATCAGCCCCAACATGCGGCTGATGTACTGTCTGCAGGACTTCCAAAAGGAGATGGGCAAAAAGAGACAGCCGTCGAGCTCTCTTCTTCGCCCGCGGCCGGGCCGGAGTCCCACCAAGCACCGGGGCACGCTCTCTGTGGACGCCATCGACCTGGCTCCCAAGGAGCCTTTGTCTGCGCCCTTGCCGGCTGAGGACGGTGCCAGTGCCGCCAACACACTTTCCGCACAGAGAGGCCCCATGCGGCCACGCGGCAACTCGACGCCGCCGAGCCGGGATGGCATCTCTCCCGGGCCGTCTTCTGCGCCGTCTGCCTTTTCGTGGAACATGGAAGAAGACGCCAAAGACACACAGCGCTTCGGCCGGTTTGACTTTGGCCATTCGTCCAACAACGCGCCTACCATCATGACCGAGGCACCCTCGCCCGGATCCCCGACAAAGATGACCCATTTACCGACGCTGGAGCCCGCGTCCTTCGGTCTGCGCCCCATGACCCTGTCGTCGGGCTCATCGCACAGGCCTCCACCATCACCGGGCTTTGCACCGATGTCTCTGTCGCTACCGGGTCATGGTTTTGAAACCAGCAAGCCTCCGCCATCGCCGGGTTTCGCTCCCATGACCCTGTCATTACCAGGCAGTGGCTTCGACTCCAGCAAGCCCCCACCATCGCCTGGCTTTGCCCCTATGACTCTGTCTCTGCCGGGACGTGGCTCCAACCGCAAGCCTCCGCCGTCGCCAGGCTTTGCACCAACGTCCCTGTCTTTGCCTGGCCGTGAAACCGACTCTAGCCGGCCTCCGTCGTCGCCGGGCTTTGCTCCTTTGACCCTGTCACTACCTGGGCGCAGTTCCGACCCAAGCAAGCCTCCCCCGTCGCCAGGCTTTGCTGCCCATCGCTTTGGCAAATTCCCCGCCGCTAGCACCGCTTCCGGCGGCACTACGTCCAGCACTGCAGTCTCCAACTCCAACGGTCCTGATCTGTCGGGATTCCCCTTGTACAGCCCCGGTTTCCCGCGTCCCCGAAGTTCGTGCAGTGGTGGCCTGGACAGCATTCTCGCACAGAACATGAGCGGCTCCGGCGCACCGCAACCCCAATCATTGGCACCCACGGCCAACAATACCACTGAGAAGAACGTCGAGGCGACGCACGAGAAGACGATCTCGTTTCGCCCGGCATATTCTGTGGAAGAGCCGTTGATGTCGCCACGTGCCGAAACAATGACAAGCAACCCTCTACACGACAACCTTGTCGACATGTCGGGCATGCGCTTTGTCGAAGTGCCACCGACGCCGAGTGAGGGCCTGTTCTCCCCGAGAGAGAACATGTTCCCTCGGGATCCCTTTGGCGCCTTTGGGCGGCCTACACAAGTGACCGATCCTCGCAGCCCTCCGACCAAGGGCGAATCGCCGATTGTTCGTTCCATCGACGAGTTTATCTAACCGGTTGCTTGCCTTGCTCGCAATCGTTTTCAGTTATGTAGCAATTTTTGTCCTTTTGTTTTATTTTATTTTTCATTTGTAGCCATTCTGTCACTCGCTGGTTTTCGTTTGTTATCTGCTTGGTTGCATTCTTCATTGTTTCTGGTGTTCCAGCAAAGCATCATCGGTGTCAATCGCGTCGATCTCATGGGCAATGACTACATTGGGGTGTCCTGTATTAGTACTTTTCATATCATCTATTTCTATCACCTTTCATCTATTCGGTGCAAATACAAATGAGATTTATATGACACTGACTCGCTGAAGCAACAACGAGTACAATACGGGAAACAGTCTATAATATACAGAGATGGAGAGGTGGCCCAATGAGCCTCCATGAGACGAGATGCTCTTTTCTTTACTGCTTCTTGGCCTCCTTGGCTGCCAGCTTCTTGAGCTTCTCGCTGCGCGCAATCTGGGCCTCGACGCCAATGCCGCCAAACACCAGGCCCACACCCAGCCACTGCATGCCCGTCAACCGGTGGCCGAACGCCACGACAGACAGGATCATGGTGCACATTTTGCGCGTGACGGTGACGGTCACCAAGAAGACTGACGAGAACGTGGAGAGCGCATAGACTAGATAGTTAGTACAGGAAAAAAACCGACACTTGAGGGGGGACATACAGATAAAGATTTGCCCGACGGCACCGCAGGCGGCAAACCCGAGGACGTCGCGCCAGACGGCAGGGTGGCGCTGCAGGAACGCGAGCGCGGCCGCCAGCTCGCCGCTGCCAACCAGGCTCCAGATGCTGCCCGATGATGCAGCAGCAGAAGCAGCAGAAGCAGCAGAAGCCGCCACCTCGTCGACGGCGCCGAGCCACGCGCCGACGCCCGAGTGCACCAAAAAGGGGCTGACGACGAGCAGGTACGCGCCCGTCACGGCCGTCTGCATCAGGCTGTTGGCGCACATCATCTGCGGGCCGGAAAAAGGCTGGAACGCCTCGAAAATATAGTCCTGCGTGCTGTTGGTGAGGCCGTCAAACAGCAGGTTGATGCCCAGCAGCAGCATGCCCCAGGCCGTGTGGCCGGATGCCGAGGAGGCCTTCTTCTTGTGACTACCCGTGTGCAGCGTAAACACGGCCACGCCGGCCGTGACCGCCGCCACCACCATGTACTTGTAGAGCGGGTAGCGGCGCCGGAAAATGGTCACGTGCAAGAACATGACGGGCAGCAGCTTGCACGACTTGGCCAGCGTGTACGTAATGTAGTCAATGTGGCCGAGCGCCGCGTAGCCAAAGGGCGACGCCAGCGACGACGTCAGCGCCACCAGCAGCAGCGGCAGCAGCAGCCGCGCCGACGGCACAATCGGCGGCACGGCGCGGCCGGACGGCGTCGACGCCCACAGGTACGCGAGGCCCGTCACCGCCGCCAGCGACGACTGCACCGTGTTGAGGAAAACGGGGAAGTGGAACACCTCGGTGGCGCTGGTGGCGCTGCCGGCCGCCGTCGCGCTCGCGGCCGGGTACGTGGTCGTCGTGAGCTTCTCTTGGAGGTAGCCCCAGGTCAGGCTAGGGGGGTCAGTCCACGGTCTACCGAAATAAAAGACGCCAGTTCACTTACAATGATCCGTAGATGCCGAGGACGGCGATCACGGCCTGCTGGACACCAGCGGCGCTGCCTGCTGTCTTGGGCGCCGCCGCCTTGGAAGCCGCTGTCTCGACTTGGCCCTCCTGCTTCTTGGCCAGTATGGCCGCTTCACGGTCAAGCTTGCTGACATACTCGGAAGATGCCTCGCGGCGGATTGGCGCCGCTTGCTTCGTCCGCGCCATGGCTGTCGGCGGTTTACAACAAAGATGTGGCAGTCGAGAAGAGGCGCGACAATAAAGAAAAACTTATATATAAACGAGAGTGCAGAAGCAGTAAACGAGTGGCAGACTGTGATCAAGAAAAAGAAAGCAGGATGGGTCGAGATGCGATGAAGTGAGTTCGCGACTGTACTGTGCGCAGCTGCCACTCTGGCATCGTACACAGTTGGCAGAAAAGAACAGGGTGGCCCTAAACACCCGATACAGAAGGCGGTCAGTCATATGAAACGGGCTGGAATAGGCTTTCGTTAGCGCGGCGCATGGGATGGAGCCAATATATGGGGCGTGCCTACCAAACCAGCGCTATCCAAAGTTCGGTAATAGACAACATGTTGATTGTTTACGCTTATTCTCGGGAATTTGCTCACTGGCATACGAGTACAACACGAAATCACAGGCGCAGTGGGACAGGAAATCTGATCAATTTGATTTTGTATCGAGGTAAGCCCAACATCTCAGGCTACCACTGCTCTGGAGACGAGCCAGACAAGGAGTCTGCCTAACCTGCAGACTATGCTAGAGCTGAGATAGAGGACGGAATGAGACACGAGATTGGGACGTTTCTCGATTGTTTCGAAGATATGTTATTTTGACTGTGAGGAAAGTTGACGACTAATGGGGCCATGGGGTTGAGAATATCGGAAAGAAAGGCGAGGCGGTAAAGAGAGAAAAGACGTCGTGGGGGAGTGTGGGTGTAATAAAAAAAGTATCGAGTTCCTGGGGGAACATGGTCCTGTTGCTTTTTCCGTTTTGCTTTCTGAAATAGATGTCGTAAATCATGGCCGAAACAAACATTAAACAAAGCAAAAGGCAGTGCGACAAAGTGCAAATGAAGGAGAGTGGCCCGCCTTGCCGTCTGTTCTTGACCACATTTACCATGACAGAGGAGAAGGCGACCTCGGTTTGGTCCCACGGCGTGGTAGTCGCAAAAGGCTGACAAGGGCAGGAATAGAGATGTGGTGGAGAACTGAAAGGAAGACAAGCGACGCAGGCGCCAGTTGCTCAACGAAAAGAGACCGTGAATAGTGAGAATTTGGTGATAACAGAGGGCGTGGGTGGGACAACGGTTCCCGAAACCCAGATGAGAACAGAGCGTATGAGGCGCGTAGTGAAATCATTGCCCGTCGTGATATCATTTCGTACCGCCTGTCGTATTCGCCAATAAAAAAGCAGTTTAGCCTCGCGGCAAGCTAGATCTGGGATGGTCCTTGAAGGTCAAAGGGTTGCCAAATCCGAGCAAAAACACAGATTATCAGAAGAAACGCCGGAAGGATACATCGTAAATCCCATCATAGGCCCATTTCAGAGGTATGGTGGAGGGTTCGGTCAAGAGAAGCGGAAGAAAAAGCGGGAGGACGGTTGTCGAGAGGGCGCGATTACTCAGCAGACTGAGCTGCCTGGCTCCGGCGCATCTTCTCAGCCTCCAGGTTCTCGTAAAGAAGGAAAAGCGCAGTCTCGTTTGCAGAAGACGAGCCGGTGATGCTGAACATTCTCTCGCCAGACTCGTCATGCGGAGCCTAATTTAGAAGTCAGTATGTCACCGCCAGTAGATGTTAACAAAAAAAGGTGCTGCAATGCTCACCTTCGCAATAGAGATACGAGCGCCTGATGTCTTCCGGATCTCGCTAATCTTGGAACCAGAACGGCCAATTATGCAGCCCACCATGTCGGCAGGGATGCTGATGTTTTGCGTCTCAATCTTGTTGCCGTGCTCATCATGAGTAGGCGGGCCGCCAGAGCCGTGGGGGGCTGACTCGCCATCTGATCTGCGGTTGGGGCCCGGGCGCGAGGGGCTGCTGTTGCTGAAGTCGGCGCCGTTGCCAGTGCGCGTGACGCGGGAGCTGGAGCCGTACTCGCCACGGCTGCTCGAGTTGTAGTTGGACGACGGCGCGGTATTAGTGCTTGTCTGGGTCGGTGCTGCACTGCCCTGGGTACGCACAACAGGGTTGTAGAGAACGGTGCCAGTCCCACGCTGCCAGTCGTCGACGAGGCACTTGCAAATCTCCCAGATGGCCGAACGAATACCATCGGGCGTGCCTTGAATTTCGACAATGCGCTCAGACGAGTGAGGCAGCATTTCCTTCTGGGCGACCATGCGAACACCGGAGACATCTTGAATGTGCTTGATCTTCAGACCACCGCGGCCAATGATAGTGCCCATCTGGTTGTGGGAAATGAGCAACTTGAGAGCTGTAAATGGTTAGCAGACCCACGAGGGGAGGAGGCGAGGTGGATGCCGAGAGCGCAATGGTACTTACGGTGTGTGCCATTGCCCTGGACAACACCGCCCATGCCCAGAGAGGGGACACCCTCCAGGAGGGAGCGGGCCACAACCGAGTAGGCCTTGGCGACAGACTCGCAGGTGCCGCTGATGGTGAGAACGCGGTCATGGACGCCCTGGACGACCTTGCTGACGCCGGCCTTCACACCAGTCTCGTCGCGGAGATCGGCAACATTCTTGCCGGCCTTTCCAATGATGACGCCGGCCTCCTTGGATGACACAATGGCGCGCAGGGTGAGCTGAGTCTGAGCGTACTCTTCGTCGGTCTTGGGAATGATCTCGCCGTCAGGGCCAAGATCGTCCTTCATGTGGTCGAGGTCGGCATCGTTGCCGTTGGAGGGAGCATCCTGAGCAGACATTTTCGGTTTGTTTTTGGGTATTCGAAAAGAGCGAGGGCGGTCAAGAAGGCGTTGGTTTGTTGGGGGAGACGGTGTGATGAGAGAGGCGAGAGAAGGCGCGGTAGCGGACGGAGAGAACGAGGAGAGATGGGACGATGTGCGGAGTAGAGGAAGGGTGAGGAGAGAGGAAGAGGAGAGACGGTGGAGGATAGCGACGAAGGTGATGAGGGGGTGATGAGGTGAGGAGGCGAAGAGGTGTGAGGTCAAAGTATGAGTGGCGATGAAGGGAAGAGAGACGCGGTTTAGGCCGGGGCACAGGGACTGAGCTGCTGGGAGGAGAAAAAACAGAACAGAAAGAGGGGGTGGTTTTTGTCGACTTTTCTGCGGGCGAGGAAGAATGAATTTGCGACGCTTGGATGGTGGGGGAATGCACGCGCGTAGAAGAGCTAGTGTGGAAAGGACGTTAGTTGCAGGGTCTGATTGGCTAGCAATGACGGGTCGTACAAAGTTCGGCAGACGTTAAAAAGCAACAAGCTGGTGTTGAGGTGTTGGCAAAGGTGACACTGTGCAAACAAAAAGTGGGCAGATAAATGCAGGAGACACAAGCGAGGGATGGAAGCAACAGAAAAAGAAGAAAAAAGCAGACACGTGTAGCAGGCTTGGGGGGGAAGCTGCGCCATCAAGAAGCTCAGAGTAGATGGCTAACACGGCTATCAAGAAACTGTGGGGAGGTGCTGATCGTTTGCTAGACTCTAGGCCTGGCCCAAACGGAACACCAGGGATGCAAAGCCGCACTGGTGGTTCTTCACTAGCCATGCAGAGTGTCTCCGTGTATCCACGGTAGCCGGCAGTACACAGTCACTGCCTGCTACATAACAAAAAGGAAGGATATGGGCAGACAGGAGCACAACAGCTTCATGCTGCCAATCTGAATGGCTGGATGGCGGGGTAGTGCGTCAAATAATTGACTGGCAACGGTGATAGGCTCAAGGGAGACCCTGTGTAGCAGCAGTACAAAGACTTACAAAGAAAGGACGTTGTGGCGGAAACGAAGGACCCAGGGACCCTAACGGAATGAATAGCTAGTGCGTTGGCTACCGTTAGCTGCGTCTTGGGTGTGATAACCGGTACTTTGGTATCGACAAAAGCTGAACGCGACAACAGGAGCCAGGGCTTGATACTAACCGTTTGCGTATGGCAGGCAATCGCTACGGAGTAGTCGACTGAGCCTTTTTACTGCAAATGGTCCGTTTTGACAAAGGTCTGGAGCTTTTTGAGGCGGAGGGACTGACGGAGGAACGACGTGGAGTGGAACGGCGGCCCGGTGGGGAGCGGGTACGATGGGGAGTGGAGATGAGAAAGAGGAAGTGAAGAAGTAGAAGAGAGTAAGCGAGGTGAGAAGGCGGGAGATGGGTGAAGCAGAGAAGTGAAGAGGAGCTGGAAAAGTTGCGTGAGGTGAATCGGAGAAAGAAAGAGAGGAAGGGTAAGTGAGAAAATGGGATAATAGAAGAGCAAGAAGAAAGGGGAGGACGGGGAATGAGACGACAGCCAAATGAGGAAAGAGGAGGAGGAAAGAGATAAGGTCAAATGATAGCTCACTCAGGCAACAATTTCTGTGCGGCATGACACTGGCGAGGAAGGAGCATACAGCTATATGAGCATGTTTTGATGACGTTCAGTATTACGCAAGATCTACGAGGAGGAAAGAGCAACCCATATTCAAGACTAGGAGAGTAGAGTCAATGAAGCTTCATGGCAGGTGCGAAGCTGACGCGCGAAGGCGCGGGAAGGAACGATGACAAGTGTACGTGAATCTGGAAGGAGCGAGGCAGTGAGTGATATGGGTAAGAGACAGCTGTAAACAAAAGAAGAGGCGTCTACAGCCACCTCTACCTGCTTTGTTATCTTGCCACTCGCATCTGCCGCTACCATATCCAATCGCTGACGGGGAAGGCGCAGACAGGACCACGCAAGGCACAAGTATATGTTGCGGGGAAGGTGCGATTGGTTTCGCACAGACACGCCCGGGTCTCGTGCATGCAGCTTGCGTGCGCACGCTCCTCTTCCGTGTGTCTCTTTGGTCCTCGCTTGCTGTCACACTTTGCATGGTTCTGCGAATCGAAGCTGCAGCTGGGTTCTCCATCGTGCACGTAGCATGAAGTTTTGGAGCAAGCACGCCGGTTCCGGCCACCTTCCTTGCGCAGCATGTTGCTCCTGCCTTGTTGTGCATATGCACAAGGCAATCATTCAACGTACTCCGTACATGCGGAGTACGTACTCGTACATGCCTGTTCTGACTCTGCTGTGATCACCAGTCCTACCTTCCCCTACGCATGCTCGTAACTGATGACGACATCTTCAACGGAAGGTGCTACGGAGTACTCGTGTTACCTCACGTGCCATGTCACTGCAGTTGGGTGAGGTAATGCATGTGTTTGCTTCTTTGCTATGGCGCTATATCCGTCTGCTTCCAGATCATCTTGACCGCAATGTTGCTTCGTGCTCGACCCAAAAGTTGCGGCACGCCCGATGGCCCCAGTGCTCAACCCACCACTCGCCAAACAAGTCCTGCACGTCGTCGCCGTCGACCCCGCGCACGCGCTCGTCACGCTTGAGCCCACAGATGACGCACAGGCGCGGGGCCGTGATCGCCTGCTTGGCTGTGGTCACGGGGACGGTCTCACTTGAAAGCTCGGGGATTTTGAGCGGCGTGTGGTGTGTATGCTCGGCCGCGTCGGCCACCACTAGAGCTGCGTTGGCTGTTGCGACCGCACTGCGGAGCTTGCCAACATATCGGCGCCAGGCAGCCACGACATCGGCAGCCTCGCGGTCTTCGCGCTGGTTCTGCGTCTTGTCGATGCCGGCCAGCTTCATGCCACCGCCTCTGCTGCTGCCCGCAGCGGATATGGACATGCTCTGCGCGAGAAATTTATCCCGGTGCCAGCGCTGCCTGCGGCCGGCAATCACACGCACGGCGACGACAATGATCTGTAGATAGTTGCGCAAAAAGGCAATCGTCTTGGGGTGACTGAGCACGCGGTTGCGCACTTCTGCGGGCTGCGATGCAATGGGCCGGAGCAGTGCGTCGTCCGGCAGTGCCATGAGGGTGGGAAAGAGGGACAGCAAGATCGCCGGCGGCGGGACATTGGTGGGTGGTGGCGCATTGTCCGGGATGGTTTGGACAGCGGGTGGATTGGCGATGCCTGATGGTAGATCGACGGACGGAGGTGAGTCCTGGTCTGGCTTGTCGTCTGTACCCCAGCCCCAGTCGGACGTGGCGGATTCGGGCTCCGCTGCTGTTGTGCCCTTTGCCTTGGACGACTGAGGCGCGGCCGAGTCGACGAGACCCCAGGCATCCCAGTCAGACTCTACCAGCTGCGGTAGATCAGCCCTCTTTGCTGTTGTCGTCTTCTTTGGTGAGGTGGCCTTCTTTGGTGAGGCGGGAAAGGAACGGGGCGAATCAAACGTAGGCCAGTTGGTAACGGGCGACGGCGTCCGGTTCTTCACTCTTTCTGCAGGGAACTGGGCAGATTGCGGCGTAGTCACAGCGAGGCCGGGGAAGGGGTTGCGTTTCTGAAAGGATGGCGACCGGGGCGTATGTGAGAGTTCGGCCGGTTTTAGTGCTGCGGTGCTTCCAAAGTTCAGTGGCGCGAGATGGCTGGCTGCATGCGGATGTGAAGCGGGAACTGGCGGTTGCCCGCCCAGTGAGAGACCAGAAAACGACTTGTCTACTGGTAGAGATGGCGAAGAGGCGGCCGGCACGGGCTCGGGCTCGGACAAGGACAAGAGATCGATGAGAGACGATGTTGCTGCGTGCGAGGCGACCGGTCGTGAGGTGGCCGACGAGACTGCTGGAGCCAGCGGCTGAGGTATGGGTCGGCTCGAAGCCACGGGTGGTTGTGGCGGCAAGTACTGTCCGGTCTCAAAGTCGCCAAACTCGTCTTCGTCATCTTCGTCATCCTCGGAGAGATCGTTCTCATCAAAGTTGTCCACATCAAAGAGAACATTGGGATTTGACGGCTTCGGGGTCTTGCGAGGAAGAGGCGCCGGACTTGGCTTCGACGGAGGTGGCGCAGAGCTGACTGGCGGTGCAGTATCGCCAAAGGATATCAGGCTGTTTGACAAGATGTCCAGCGTCGGGGCTCGGAGGCGACGCTGAGACTGCGGCGGTGCTGGCGGCTGTGCCGGCGGAGCAGCGACTGGCCGAGGCGGAAACACGAATCGCGGTTGGGGCGTTGCGTCTGCCAGGGCATCTAGGCCTAGTGTGCCGGGCGAGGCCTCTTCAAAGTCGCCCCATGCGTCGTCGTCTTCGGCTTCGGCACCGTTGTTCGCTGGGGCGACAGGCTGCACAGCCGGCTTCGTGGTAGATGCGCCCCATGTGCTTGCGCCCCCCCAGTTGAGTGCTGGCTGAGCTGGCTGAGATGGTTGGGATGGCTGCGATGGTTGCAAGGGCACGCCGAGGCCCGGCCATGTCGACAGCAGTTGGGCTGGTGAAGTGTGTGCCGGCAGCGGCGGATGGGATGATGCCGGCTTTGGTGGCTGGGACGGCTGTGAGAGTGCTGTGCTGAGAAAGGCGAATGGGTCATCGGCGACAGCTGGTGACTGTGTGTTGCCGGCTTGTGCCTGCGGCTGGCCTTGCTGCTGGAATGACGAGGAGTTGTTGTTGCTGCTGCCCGAAAACGAGCCAAACTGGGCAAAGAGGTCGGCAGACATGGCGGCGTTGAGAAGAGGGGTCGAGTCCAGACGTCACAATTGGACCCGGAAAGGACAGACACGCATACACGGGATGCAACACGGTGCGTTTGCTGGAGGTGCGTCCACGGTTGCGTTTGGCAGGGAGGTGAAAACGAGGTTCCGGGGCGAGGCGGCGTCGCACGAGACGATTAGATACTCGTACTCGTAGATGGAGGAGCCCTGACGCAGAGGGTGGGGCAGGTGCACCCTTAATCAAGAGCCTACGAGTACGAGTAATACTGTGTAGACAGGCCAGCACGAGCCAATGAATCACCAACGTGATGGAGCTTGCCGAGGCACAATCTGCTGTTGCCTTTTCTGGCGGCGTCTGTCACCGGAGCCGTTTTTTGACAGTTGTTTGTTCCCGGGACGGAAGGCACGACGCGAAACGCCGCCAACACGGAGGACAGTTACGGGAGTAGCCAGCGCCTGATAGGCTAGAGTCGTAATTCTTGCGGGGCACTGGCTAGTCGAGGTCGCCGCTAACTCATAATAGGATATAGTCCCCACCCCTCTCAACAACTGACGTACTCGTACTCCGTACCGTCGAATCCAAAGACAAGCGCGAATCACATCCACGAGTACCGGTGAGCTTCTACCTGCAGATAAGATAGTCCTCTACAGCACATGTGCCACGCGCGGAAGCTTCGACTGCTGTGGGTGGTTCCTTTTCTACAGCTATGAGAACGTTAGACGAGAGCAGGTGCGAGCACTCCAATCCCGTGGCTATGGCTTTTGAGCTCTCCTCGTCTTGTCTTCTCACGCTCTAACACCACACAACCAGGAAGCGATGGGCTGCGACGTTCAAGGACGCTGGCGACCTTGCGGCGCTGCAGCTGGCCGTCAAGTCCGACGGGCCCTCGAGTCCATGTGAGGCGGGATGTCGCTCTGTCTGCTGGAAGGTGAGCAGGTCGTCCCATGGTTAGTATCGTGCCAGGGGTCTAACAGCTCAGATTTTCCTCCTCTTCGGTGATATCTTGTCCACGGAGCGCAGCCGCGTAATGGAAAAGGCCAGGAAAGACTACGAGACGCTACGTGGACAGCATCTCAAGTACATTAAGCATCCCGAGCTCCTGGCTGAGCTGGCCGTCGACCCGCTGGCCGATGACCCAGAGGTAAGCAGGCCGTGCATTGGAGGATGCATGAGATGAGGCCGTGTTCAATTTCAAGAGGTTTCATGAGACGAGACCGTGTATGCTAAGCATAGACGCACAGTCACCATGGGATACGTTCCGCCACGACGAGGTTGTCCGCATAGAGATCCTACAGGACGTCCGCCGGCTACCGGATGATCCCTTTTACCACAAGGACGATATCCAGACGATGATCTTGGACATTTTGTTTCTCTACTGCAAAGAGAACCCCGATGCAGGTGGCTACCGCCAGGGCATGCATGAGCTGCTTGCTCCCATCGTCTACGTGCTGAGCGAGGATGCCGTGGACGAGTCTGCTGCATCTGACGATGCGGACATGGAAATGCGAGACATGATGAGCAGTCGCTTCGTCGAGCACGATGCCTATGCCCTGTTCTCCAAGCTCATGAGCAGAGCAAAGTCATTTTATGAGACAGGCAGTGCACCAGGAGGAGCAGGCACAGGCGCACAAGCCGACGCCGGCCAAACAGCACCCATGTCGGAGCTGCTTGCAGACATCCCCCCTTCTCTCGTCCCTGCTGTCGTCCCTGGAGCCTCTGCCAGCGCGGCCGTCGAGGAGAACACCATCGTGGAGCTCAGCAAGGAGATCCACGAGGGCACCCTGATGAGGGTTGACCCAGAGCTGGCCCTCCACCTCAAGAACATTGAGATTCTGCCGCAGATTTTCCTGATTCGCTGGATCCGGCTGCTGTTTGGCCGCGAGTTTCCTTTTGAGCAGCACCTTGTCTTGTGGGACAGCATGTTTGCCGTCGACCCAGCGCTGGATCTTGTTCCGCTGATTTGCGTGGCCATGTTGCTTCGCATCCGGTGGCAGCGTAGGCCACTCCTCGCAAACGTTACCATCATTTCGAGTGCAGGGACTGACTGTTCTAGTGATCGAGGCAGACTGCTCGGTGGCGCTGCAGTTACTCCTCAAGTACCAAGCACCCCAGGCACTCTATGGACCACACACGCTTGTCGACGACGCGGTCTTCCTTCGGGATCACCTTGATGCCGCCGGTGGGTCAGACCTGATCCTCAAGTACACTGGGCGGCCACCAGCGCGTGTTTTGTCGCCCGTGAGCAGCTCGTCGTCGGTCAGCGCCCGTTCGTTGACGCCTGCCGCGGCATTTGCTGCTGGTCTGGGAAGCCTGCGCAGCCGCACCCTGAATATGGCGCGGACGCCCCTGCGCTCGCCACGGCTGGGGTCTGGATCCGGAGACAGTGTGGGCGCGGGCCCCGGCGGTGCCTCTTCTGGCACTGCGGCCACTGCAGCCACTGCAGCCACTGCAGCCACTGCAGCCACTGCAGCCGCCACGACCCTGTCGCCGTCGCGGTTCATCCAGCGGCGCGAGGGCGTAGAGGCGCTGTTCCAAGGCGCCAAAAATGTGTTTGAGCGCGGCGAGAAGCTGGGGATCAACCAGGCCGTGCGCGATGCCATGGGCGAGATCAAGCGCAACGTGGCCCAAGGGCTGCAGGAGGCCAAGCAGGCGGCAGCCCAGCGCTCGACACCCGGCCGTGTGCACGGTGCGGGCCTGATGGACGCGGCCGGGCCGGGCAGCAACAGTGGCAGCAGCAAGCGGCGGCTGCCGTACGACGCTTCGGTGCGGGCACTGGCCGAGATGGAGGTGCGCAACCGGCAATTGGCGGCGATGCTGGACGAGACGGTTGTGTCGCTCAAGGCCGTTGCCAAGTCGGTGGCAGCAAACCCGGCAGCAACGAGAGGAGCGGAGCAGGACGGGGTGCTACTGCAGCAGGAGAGGCAGCAGCAGTGGCTTGAAGAGGTCGAGGTTGCTGCGGCCAAGGTGCAGTATGTCAAGGTGTATCTCGAGGATCCTTTGTTGGTCCTTCCAGCGGTTGAGCCAGCTGCAGCAACACCTCTCCCCAGCCAGGGCTCATGGGTGGCAGTCGCGGAAGCAGATACACCACCCTTGGGAGGCGCAGATGGTGCTGATCGCATACCTTCTGCCGAGGCTACGGCGTTGCGGCCGAAGACACCGCCAAAGCAGGCCGAGGCCACTGACGCCGACGTGAGCTTCATCACCCTCGCGGGCCCGAGCGATGACAAGGCCATGGTTTCCGGAGATGCCAACCACGATACTGCCGCAGAACAGCCGGCCACTGCCAAGCCATCCCCGCCCGCCACGATGACGACGAAACTAGACGTCCACCCCGTCCCGGCCCGGTCGACGCTGGCCCAGTCGTCGTTTGCGTGGATGCTGGAGCCCGGCGACACGCCGGCGAGTGTGACGCCCCGCGGCAGCAGCTCGGCCGCAAACAGTCACACAGCCACACCGGCGTCGGGCTCAACGCGGAAACCCGGCCCGACTCGCCCAACGCCCCGGCATGCGTTTCTCTTTGGCGACTCGACGAGCCAGTCTCCGTTGAGCAGCTCCGGGGATCCGTTGGCCGATGCAGCCGCCCCGTCGGACCCAAAACGCCCGACGGGGCCCGAGGTGTTTGGTCTGGAGCCACTGCGTCGTGGCAAAGACTCAGAGTAGTTTTTTTTGTTGAGAATTCTGTACTTTTATTGGCGATTGTACGCGTACTTTCGTTTGCCACAGTTGCTTTATTCACTCATTTGAACGATGTTGGATGCTGGCCATGTCATATAAGTGGGTCTTATGCCGGCTTACAGCGGCGTCCCGCTTTAGCTTTTCGGTCGCCATAGCAAACTCTGGAGACCTTGTCCAATCCACCATTGCGACTCCTCTTCAATCTTCAATACCCCTTTTGCGCCACCCGTTCGACAAACGCGCATTCTCCAGAGCCATCACTGTCGACATCAGAGTTCATTCCAGATTCCGACCACAGCCTCAACGCGCGACCAGACTCCTCAATCGTCGGGCATCCCCGCCCTTCCGGCCCACCATGTCTCTCCCTCCGCAGGTTATCCACGTCAAGCGGAAGCGGACCGAAGAGGGCCCTGTGCCATCGTTTCTGAGTGCGTCTTGGTCTTGGTATCTCGGAACCCAAACGTGTCACTCGTCGCCAACGCTAACTGTCTAGAAATCGAGAGCGCGACCAAACGCCACCGAAGCGATGCCTTTCTCTACCGGCGACACGACCCCGGTGCAGCGGCAGCACTAGCGGCCAAGCGGGCAGCAGCCGCGGCCGAGGCCGCAAGCAGTCCGTTTGCTGCGCGACCACCGACAATCCATGCATCGCAGCCGGGCGACGAGAAGCGCAAAAAGAGCAGCGCGCCACCGACACCAACCAAGCAGCCCCCTTCGACGACAATGCAGGCACCACCAGCAGCAACAGCAGCCACCATGTCACACCGGCCCATTGCCGAGCCCCGTCGCTTCCACCTGTCGCGGCACTCACTGATGGCGGCGCGTGGGATGGCCGGCATCGGCGGGGCGGGCAGTGCGGCTGCGCTGGCAATGACGGGCATGGCTGGTGTCGGCGGCGGCATGGCCGGCGTGCGGAAGCGGGTGCGGTATGCGGCGAGCGGGCACAACCCGACGGAGCCGGCGGTGTTTGTGGAGCGCAGCAAGCGGAAGCACAAACACCGGACACGGACACACAAGATGAGCGGCAGCGTCAATGGCAGCGTCAATGGCAGCGTCAATGGCAGCGTCAGCGGTAGTGGCAGTGGTGTGATAAAGGCCGTGGTCGACGACCGAGTGACGGGTGCAACGCTGGCACCACTGCCCAAACGACCCGGCCGGCGGCTGGCGACCAAGTCGTCCAACCTCAGCACGATGACGGCAGACGGCGTCGACGGCACAGATTCGACCACTGGTGATGCTTCTGCCGAGCAAGATGCTGCAGGGACGACGACAACGACGACGACATCGACGGCACGAACAACGCCAGTGCTGCCTCCGTCGCTGAGCAACCGGCAGTGGAACACGGACATGGAGCAGCTGACGCGCGACATGAACGACTACACGCTGGAGATTATCGGGCGCAACCTGGCGCAGATGGGCGAGGGGGCCATGGGCAGCGATGCCCGGCGGCAAGCGGAGCGCGAGCGCGGCGAGATGTCGCGGCATGCCAACGAGCGGCGCAAGGCGGCGTATGCCAAGTACAAGCCGACGCCGGGCGCACGGTACGCCGAGCGGCATGGGAGGCAGCCGGACGGCGACGACGACGACGAGACTAGGACGGACAGCGAGAGTGAGAGCGACGACGACAGCGGCAGCAGCAGCGAGACGGACGAGGGCGACTATGTCACCGAGACCTATGTGCGCATCCCGGGCCACGAGGCGGCCAAGGCGCAGGCGGAGGCGGATAACGGCAACGGCGACGGCGACGGGGCCATGGTGCCGGCCACGATTGGTCTTCTCGTGTTTGACAATGAGCCGGACCTCGAGTTTTTCTACGGCGTCGAAGAAGACAGCGACGACGACTTTGAGGACGACGAGGACGAAAACGCCGAAAACTACTACACGCACGACTACCCCGAGGACGAGGTGTCGTCGGACGACGAGTACGGCCGCGACGCGTACCACTACCGGACCGGCAACGCGTCGGACCTGGAGGAGTTTGAGGACAGCGACGAGGACGAGGACGGCATGGTGCCGCCGCGGGTGAGGCTGACTAAGCCGGGTGATTTGTAGGGCGTTTGTATGAGCAATATACAGCTTGGATAGAGTGCTGTGTTTACTGTGTTTTGTATATTTTGTATATTGCAGTGTTCTAGTTACACTGGCTTCACTGCAAAGTTTTGGTAGTGTTCTATGTGCACAATGCGTGAATATGACTTTGTTCACTGTACTTTACTAGGTTGATAGTGCTGTAGTGCTCCAATTGCACTATTTTCTAGTGCTCCAGCTGCACTATTTTGGATACGAGTATACTGTGTTCACTGTATTTTATGCGTTCTGACTGCACTATGCTTGAATAACTGTTCACTGTACTCTACTGTGTTTGATATTGTAGTGTATCAACTGCACTAATTTTGCATATGTGTGTACTGTGTTCACTGTATTATTACTACATCTGATAGAATTGTAGCTCCAACTGCACTAAATTTTGAGTATGAGTGTACTATGTTCGCTGTACTTGTACTAAATTGATAATAATAGTGCACTAGCTACACTGTGTTCACGGTCTTCATACTTCTTTTGATGTAGTACTGTGTTCCAACTGTACTATGGCATAAAAGCTGTGCTATGCAAACGCAACGCTATGAGCGCCTTTCATCTTTCATCCTCCCAACATCATCTTCCATGACCGAAGCCACCCATCTGGCTCCGGCCTGCTTTTTGCGCTGAACAGAACGCAAAATCAAACAAAAACAGACAAAACAAACAGCCACCATCATATACTCCGTGAAAAGAAAAGAAAACAATAAAAAACAAAGAGCCAATCCCAGATATGACGATCAACATGAGTCAAAAAAAAGAAACAGCCCGCCAGTTCGAAACAACATCAACAAAATGGTATAGTACAAGAGTGCCAAAACCTACCGCCCAAGTCATAACAGCGTGCCACCGAGGAGATATTATCCCCCACCCCTACTCCTTGTTGCGGATCAGGATGCCCGACTCCGGGTCGTCGCAGCCCGGGTGCCACGCCGGCAGCCCGCGCCGCGCCCGCTGCAGGTTGCGCTCGTAGGCGCGCTGGCGGGCCAGGGCCTTGTCGTCGGCCGACACGAACCAGTAGTCGTAGTAGGCGACGCGCTCGGGGAAGTAGAGCACGAGGTGGACGCTCGAGTCCTCGCCAGCTTTGGGGGGGGACGAGGAGGAGGAGGAGGAGGATGCAGTAGACGTGGTGGCCACCGACGACGCGCGGTTCTTTTTGCGGCTCTTGTCATCGCGCACCATGACCTCGGTAAAGACCTGCTTGTTGGTGGCCTCGTCAAACACGAGCTGGCCGGCCTCGTCCAGCAGCGGCAGCGCCAGCCGCAGCCGGTAGTACGACGCCTGCAGGCCGGGCGTCGTGCGCTCGGGCCGCGCGCGGTAGCGGTCCATGCTGGCTTTGCTTTCGGATGTACCAGTCGAGGGCGACGTCGGGCTGCCGCCCGCCATCCGCGCATGGTCCATGTCGGCGTACTGGCGCAGGTGCGGCAGCGCGGCATTAAACGACTGCGTCACGTCCTCCCACGGGCGGTTCTTGGTCGTGCGCTCGTACATGATAAAGTCGAGCTCGGCCGTCTCGTACTTGACGTTGCAGTGCGGCCGCGGCATGGACGAGGTCTTTTTGGCGGCCGGCGACGGGGCCATCTTGGTGGCCGTGCGGGGGCTCAAACGCTGCTGGTGGTGGGGGTGGGGGTGCTGCTGGTGCTGGTGTTGAAGCGGCTGCTGCTGAAGCGGCTGCTGCTGAAGCGGCTGCTGCTGAAGCGGCTGGTACGACTGCTGGTAGTGCACGGCATTGGGCATGGTTGAGCGCCGGCACAAACCACCGGGCACCGTCAGCGGCGACACGGGCGTCACGGGGTCGCGCGACAGGCTGTGAGCCGGCACCGGCAGCACTGCAGGGCCAGCGTAGTGGGCGTGGGTGTGGGCGTGGGCAGTGGCAGGGGCGTGGGCAGGCTGCTGGTACGCCAGGTGTGGTGGCTGCGGTCGCTGTGGCCGCATGGCAGCAGCGGCAGCGGCAGATGGAACCGGCGCCGGCAGAGACCGGTGGAGGCCTGCGTGGTGGTTGGCAGCACTCCAGCTGCCATGCATGGGCGACTGCGGCGGCGACGGCATGCCGTGGTCTTCGTCGTATGCATTCGAAGCCGCCTTGTTGTTGGCTGCATGACACGGAGCCTTGGTAAAGTAGCTGTCCTCGTACTTGGCAAAGGGGTTGTTGTTGGCGGTAGTGGCAGCTGGTGCGTATTGCTGCGGCGTGCTGTAAGGAGGTGCAACCCGACTGCGAGCCCGCCGCGCCGACGGCACCGACGAGTCGACCACGGCAATGCTCTTGCGCCAGGCGTCGTACGGCGGCGGCGGTGGCCCGCTGGGCGACGACAGCCGCGCATACTGCAGCACGGGCGAGCCACCACAGTAGTCGGCATCGCCCATGGCCGGCGCGGGCGAGCCACCGGAAATGGACGACCGCGCACTCGACGACGACGAGAAGCACAGCTCAGGCGTCATGGGGGCGTCTGCGTCCAGCAGGTCCATGTCCTGGTCCAGCAGGTCATCGTCGCCGTCGACCCGGATCGACGGCGGTGGGCTGCCGGCCACGACCGACTGCCAGCTGTTGAGCATGTGGGCCGTCTGGCGCATGGTGGGCAGTGCCAGGACGTCGCCCTTGGGTTCGGTGTGGGTGTGGAAGGTGTTAGCGGCGGGGCTGTCAACCTTGCGTACGAGGCCGGCCTGGCACAGCGACGACAGCACGTCGGCGGCATGGCGCTCCTCGTCGTTGTAGCGGCCAAACAGGGCCTCGAGCATGTGGCGGTTCTCGGGCGTCAGGATCTGCGGCCGGGTCTCGTAGACTGGCGTGGTGGTGGTGGAGGAGGTGGTTGTGGTGGATGTCGGCTTGTTGGTGGTGGTGGTGGTGGTGGTGGTGGTGGTGGTGGTCTTCTTCTGCTGCTTCTGCTCCAGACGAGCACGCTTGAGGGCAGCGAGCCGCACGGGCTTCTGCTGCTGCTTGGCCATCTTGGTGCCGGCACGCTTCTTGAACCGGCGGCGGTGGCCGTGCAGCATGGCGGAGGCGGCCACGGACTTGAAAGCCATTGGAGGAAGGGAGAGGAATTGGAGTATAATGCTGGTATTGTCAAAGACGATCTGAAAGACGGTTGTGGAAGGGAGACAATGCAACAGATGAAAGAGGTACGAGGTGTAGAGCACAAGACCGGGCAAGGGAGAGATGAAGAGACGGAGAGACGGAGAGACGGAGAGATGGAGACGTGGAGTGAGTATGCAAACACTTGAATAAAAGAATGTGTAGAGACACCAGGGAGGAGACAAAGGATGAAGATGAGAAATGAAGATGGCCGTCAAGGGAGACAAAGACGGGCGGGCGTTGGATATAAATCAAAGAGGGCAGCGCGAGACAGGGTCCCCCCTCCGAATTGAGGCTCGACAGCAAGCGAGAGGGCGATGGGGGTCTCTTTGGACGTATGGGACGGGCTAGATCACGGAAAAGGAACAAGGCGAAAAACAAAAGACAAATAATCATAAATTAGATATTAGAAAATCAAAGAAGAGAACAGATGGAAAAAAAGAATCAGATCTAGAAAAAGAAACAAAAGCCAAGTAAAACAAGACTGGATGGCGAGAGGTCCACTTCCTGGCGTAGGCACGGAGGCAGGGCAGGCAGATCGTGGGTCGGATCGACAAGAGGGAGTATATTGTATGGGGAGGGTAAGGAGGGAGCGATACGGAGTAGATAGTCGATAGATAGTACGGAGTACGAACTGAAGACCAGATAGACGACAACTCGAGGCTACGAGTACATGACCGTATTGCGTGTTCCCGTGCGGCGGCAGCCGTCAGGGTGGTTGGCACTAGCCGGTGCTCATATCAAAATGAGGAAGCTGAGCTGAGCTGCTGCTCTGCTAGTATGGGTGTTGATCAAATCTCAGATTCAAAGTCTACTTTCTTTTTCGCTCGGCGAGATGGACGACCAGAGGTGTGGGGGCGAGACAGATGAATCACTTTGCAAAGTACGATACGATACGAATCGAGGGTGAGAGCTGGGTGAGACTATGGGTTTGAGGAGGTCCACAGTGCTTGGCAGGATGTGACGAGAAAGAAAGTACGAGATGGATGGAGAAAATAGATGAGCAGGGGACGACGGGCAGACAAGCTGATATCAGCTCGAGACCCTGGCGATCCATCCAAGCCTCGTTTGTCGTAAGCATTGATCTGTGGACAAGATCAGATGAAGATGGATGATAGTTCATGCTATGATTTGATGTCTTTTATTTTGATTTTTGTATGTTGATTTATTTTTATTTTGTATTTTATTTTGTATTTATTTTGTATTTTTGATTTTGTATTTTTTTATTCAAATAATTTGACTTTGCATGTCCTTCAGTCAAAATCTCATAATTCACATCTAAACCCAAACTACACCAAACACCACTATCCCACACGAATACTCGTACTCGTATCAGCCCAATATCAAATATCATCTTCCCTCATCTCTCAGATTATCACCGGCCATCTCGGGCTTTACTTGTACGAGTATTACTTTTGAACACCATCATTAACCCAGGCCCACCACGTCTGTGCCCTGGCTGCCATGCCTCCCCCGGATGAGCCGCTGTAAAGCTCAAGCCATCCTTGTCGCATGTCGAAATAGTCCGACTTTGTCTACACCTGTCACAATGTCACAATCCATCCCATTGTTTCTTGTTATTTTATCCTCGGGCCATTGTCTCCATCAGCTGCTCCGATTCGTCGTGCAAAAGCGTCGACTCCGATTCGTCTTGGGAGGTCTTGGAGGGGATCGTTTCATCTCGCACGCGGCATTGTCGTCTCCATAGGCCACGTCGTATCGCGGTCTGCTGTCATAATGCTGCTGTCATATTGAGTGCTTGCATGCAAGATGTGGTGGCAGCGATGCAGAGAGGCGAAGAGAAAAGAAGGAGAAAAAAAGGAGGAAAAAAGGAGGAAAAAAGGAGAAAAAAAGAAAAAAAAAGAGAAAATGGAAAAGAGGAAAAAGCCAAACAAAACCCTACAAGCACTCGTACTCGCACACTACAATCATCTGCATATGAAACTTGCATCATCCAGCGTCAACTATCTACTCTCTACTCCGTAAATTCAGATGACTGTCTAACGAGATGACGAACAAGAGACACGGCAATACACACCCGCCAGCTCCTAGTTTTATCCCAAATCAATGTACTTTGTACGGATCTGCACTCTTGAATTTCAACCGGAGCGGGCTGACAGGGGCACAGCAGAGCAAGGGCTGACCGTGCTGCCCAGGATGGTCGAAGCTCTGATCTCCATCGCACACGCTTAGGCTCGTGGCTGGGAGGCCCATTATTAGCCCTTGCTGGCCGTGGTCGAGGGGGGGAGGAGGGGGGGGAGGAAATGGTGTCGCAGGGAGCGGAGCCAATGCGCATACTCGTATTCAAGAATTGCAAATCCCGCAACAAGTACTCGTACCCTGCTAGGAATGGAAAAGGAAACAAAGAAAAGGAAAAAAGAAAAAAAAAGAAAAAGAAAAAGAAAAAAGGAAAAAAGAAAAGAAAAAAGAAAGCAGAGGGAGGCACGATGAATCGCGGCGTGTCTCATATTCCAAATACGTCTTCTATCATATCTCACACTGATGAAGCTGTCATATTTCATTTCATGCAATACGAGTCGTCCAGCTTGACATGGCCAGTGGTTGTAGAAGCTGTCTGCCAAAGTGCTTGTTGCTGCTTCTTTTTTCCATGTGCCCTCTTCCATGTGCGAGTACTGAGTACGAATACGGACCACTCGCACTTGGACTCGTCATGCTGGTCCCGCTCACAAGACAGGCAAACCCGGTCATGCCTCGCGGGTGATCTCCAGCCAGGGTGATCCTCCTTCCGTACGACTTTGAGCCGTGGTTAGCACAAGTAACAAAAAAAAAAAAGCCTTGAGCTACGCGTACGAGTATTCAGTGTTTGCTATCGTCGCCTCGTTTTCCCTTTCGCGTATCGAGCTCTTAGCGAAGACTACCCTTGCAGCTAGCGTCGCATTCGCCGAGTCGGTGTCCAATTTGCAGAGTGCAGAGTGCAGAGTACGTGTACGCAGTCTGTCACGTCGCTGTTCTGCTGGAGAATGCAATTCCTGTCTTACCTACAAACAGGCACGAGCACTTGCACTCGCAACCCGTGCGGGGACTGTCTGTGCAACGTACTTTGTGCGCGACAGGACCGGACCGTGGCAGCAGTTGGCAGTAACGGTGGACGGTTTGTGTGAAGCAGTACTTTTCAACGCAGAATCGGTGGCAAATTACGAGCATCAAAAGCAAAAAGGCCCCTTTTCACGATGGTGTTTTTTGTGGAAGCACACTGCCGCTGAGTGTTTATCTACTATCATATGGAGTACTGGCAGCCAACAACACGCTGTAGCACAAAGCAACGGTTTGTTGATGCACTCTGTTATGCAGTCTGTTACTGTCGTACGAGTTTGAACGGCATTCAGACGCTGAAGACACAAGAATTCCACTCGTGGGAGTTCTTCATGATACTCGTGGTCTCATGGCCTCTGGTCTCATGACTCGTGGGCCTGAAACATGGCATGACGTGATATGGCAGCCATGTGCACAGGAATGTGGACAAGGAGTTGATGCCCAACGCGACGACGTACGAGTGAGTACTCGTAGTAACAGACGGTGAAGCTCAACAAAGGGATGGATGGGTGACGAGTTGTGGAAAAACGACGACGACGACGACAACGAACGAGAGGCGGACGCAAGGACGCAAAGGCAGTTGCTATTGGGCTGCTTGGGCATGGGCATGGCATGGCTGGGCCAGAGCAGCATCGAAATCGAATTCAGCTGTTCGAGGCGACGTACTCTGCGCGAAATGGCGATGCCGATGCAAGGGATGCAGGCCAGTACGATGTAGAAAGTATCTCAAGTGACACGCTGTCATAAATGACAAACTGCGGTGTGCAAACAAGTGTAAATTAAGAGAAGTTAAAATTAAGATCAAAACCCAAAGTCAGGCACTGCAGTGATGTGATGTAATGTCGGTGTGAAGAGAATATGATGCATGCAACCGCGGCACACGCACGTCTGACGCTGCTACCGCTGCTACCGCTGTCGCCGCTGTAGAGATGGATCTGACGGAGAATTTGTGTGAAGAATCAAGCCAGAGACTGGGATACGAGTACGGAGCACAGAGTACGAGTACTAAGTACAGAGTATGAATCCACGTATTGGGCTGCTGCTGATAATACGCGGAGTGGGCCAACACGCATACGGCGGCACGGCACAGCTGGCGATTTCCGAGTGCAACGTAGTTTCTCTACTACAGAGTGCTCGACTTGTGTTTTAGTTCTGTATCGGCTTGACTACGGAGTATGGGTCGTGCCCGGGACTGGTCCGGAGGTGGGTCGGGGACGAGTCAGCACGCGTGCCGAGTACGAGTCAGTGCAGAGTGCGAGTCTGTACGATACGAGTACTCGTACTCGTACGTACTCTGTACTCGTTGCTCAGTAGTGGGTCAGAGGGAACCGGCGAGGCCAAAAAAAAGAAAACAAAAAAATGGCGAGGCCTCGACGGACCGCTACAACGTTGGACCAGTAGGAGGGCGGCGCGGCTGAGCTCCCGGCGCTAGTGGCACTAGCCGAGCTAGCCCCAGTGCTAGCCTCGCAGGGGAGCAGCGGCCAATCAGTGGTCCAGGTCCACCTCAGCTGGTTCTTACGAGTAGAGTGAGGGGTACCTACGAATACTCCAAACTGTTTGCGTTTTGGGCAAGAAAGAAAGTACCTCCTACTTTGTGCTGACTAGACCCACCACCAGGGTCCAAAGTGTAAATACACACGGTGACTGGCCACGGCCCCACGAAGCCGTGGCGACAATCCTATTGGACGAACAAAAAGTAGTGGGTACACAAAAAAGGAACAAAACGACAAGACAGCCCAACGCAGTGGCCAGCCCGACCGGCACGGTGCTGGACAAGCAAGGCAAAAAAAAAAAAAAAAAGGGAAGGAGGGGAGGAGGGGGCGAGTACGGAGGATGGGTAGAAGAATCTAGAAGGCAGTTGAGTGGCTGGCTGGCTGGCTGTCCAGCAGGTGCTACCACGATGGGATCGGCACGACGACGACGGGGAAGCATGGAATGACGCGGGAATGAGGTATTGCGAAAGCTAGCAAAACGGGAAATGAGCTGCCGTGAGTGGAAGGTGGCAGACGGGTTGCTAGAGTGGGGGGGGGGTCTTCCGCCACTGCAAGTACGAGTACTCCGTATTATTACGCCATCCCTGGCAAGATAAGTGAGACTTGCGGTATGCAAGCAACAGGGAGATGAAGAGGATGAGACATATTGCGAGATGATGGATGCAAGAAATACTCCGTTTGGGTTGCGTGTCTTCTCCAGTACTCGTACTCATACACCGGCGGACATGCCCCGAGTATATTATTTGTCAGAGTAGCAATTTGCCGAGACGGCAAAGTTGTCAGAGTACTCGTAGCAGTCTGCCGAGACGGAAGGTGCTTGTCAGCGTGGCAATCTGCCGGAGAATACTTGTACGAGTACTGAGTACAGAGTACTCGTACTCTACTCTGGCAATAGTGACACGTGACAGCATCAGAGAGATTGCAGAGACAGCGACCGTGGTTCCCACTGCCTCGGAGTCACCGTCACACTGATGCTATCTCCGGGGCGGCTGCGGGAAAGCCGTCGTATTCGTCTGCGGTCCTGTAGAATTCGAGTGTCTTTTATTACAGGTTTGTCCTTTCTCTACTTTTCTACGAATACTTGTCTCATTTCTCGAGCTCGAGCTGGAAGAGGGCAGAGGCCGGCAGCGGCACGTCGATCAACTACTCGTACTCCGATCAACTACAGCAAGGCAAGCAGACTACCTGCTGCCGAGGCACGTTTCAGCATTCCCTTGCGTACGAGTACTCGTATCGTACTCTGTACACTGCTGCTGGCTGCACGGCATGGCTCGCCGTGCACTGCCCGGCGATCTATCCCCTGTAGGGGCAAACTACTGCAGGGGCCAGACAAGAGAGGTACTCGTACTCGTACTCCGTAGTTGCTCGCAGTAGCAATCGTTGCGAGCAAGAGCAAGCAGAGACGCCACGGCAAAAAAACAAAAACAAAAACAAAAAAAGAAAAAGAGGCGTCTCCGGAAGACAGCCAGCCCAGGCCCGGAGGCTGGGTTTCATGCACGTCAAGATACGCTTCGGCCCTGCGGATACTCGTAGCGGCCGCGTCGTCGGTAGCTGGGTCGTACTGTACGGAATACTCCGTGCTCTGTACGTGTACGAGTACAAAATCACCAAGAAAAAGACCCAACCATACCAGCTGAACGACATGCAGCACAAGTGCACGGCCGCTGCAGGCTTCCTGACAGCAGGGTCGTGCGCGCGACGTGGTTGGCCAGGCCCATCTCGTCTCGCCTTCCGCCGTGCATGTATCGTACTCGTAGATGCAATTCGGGTTCATCTCGGATTCATCCGTTCTTCTCGCCTTGTCGTCTCCTTGTTCCTCTCCATCAACCAAGACATTGCCACCCACCGCTGTTTCATGTACGTAGATGATGATTTCCGTGTCTTACTCGTATCTCTGCTGCATATATGAGACATGTATTTGAATTTTGGGAGAAGAAGGGGGAAGGGGGGGAAGGGGGCGGAGGGGGGCGGTTTGCTCATAGCTTGGGCGTTAACCGTCTGCCGCGGCCTCGCTCGGGTTCGTTGGCTGGCCCAGCGCTTTCTGCGCCCCGGTTGCCGTCGCCACTGTCCGCACTGTGACCACTGTTGCCGTTGTTGCCGTTGTTGCCGCTGTGGCCACCGTGGCCACTGTCACCGTTGTGGCCGCTAGCAGCACCATTGTCGCCGCCGGCAGCATCGTGGCTGTCCTGGTCTTTTGTTGCACCGCTTGCACCGCTTGCACCGCTTGCACCGCTTGCACCGTCGTCTGCACCGGCAGCCTCTCTGTCGGCTTCGTTCTGGCCGTGGCCGTGGCCGTGGCTGTGGGCAGTGTCGACGGCCGCGGCAGCTTCCTTGACCTCCCGGCTGTCGTCCTCGGCCGGCTTGCTGCTGTCGTTGCTCTCGCCCTGGCCTTGGCCACCGCTCGCGTCCTGTGCCCCCTGTGTCCCTTCCGATCGGCCCTGGACCACTGCACCCAGTTCCAGACCCGAGTCGATCATGGGACCTTGGTGGCTCGGCCGTTTTTGGCCTGCAAACGACTCGTCGTCGCCACTAAACCGCCTGCACGGTGACGAGGTTAGCGCGTCCTTGTCGTCTTGTGGTTGTTTCCTGTTCCTTGTTTTTTTTTGTTTCTGTTGTTCTTCCCGTTTCTCCCATTGTCCCCGTTTTTTTCGTCTTCAATCTACACAGCGGCTTTGCGGATGTCTTCCGTAGCTTGCGTCGTTGGTGGAAACACTTGGAACAAAAGCACACTGGTCACTAGACCAAGACAAGGTCTGTCCTTTTTTGTGCTTTCGCCCGCCCCCAAAAATGTGTTTCAAAGGCGAGAGACGACCACTGGCCACTCGACACAGAATGGCCGTGAAAGTGAGGACATTAGGGGAGACGCGAAACATAACGATAAAGGGAAAAAAAAGGAAAGAAAAAAAAAAAAAAAAACTTGACTCACCATCCGCGTTCCTCGCCGCCCGTCAGGAAGCTGCAGTTGCAGTTCTCGTCGCAGTTCCAGCCCCCGCCGACGCCCAGCCCGCCCGTCCACGGCTCGTGCCGCAGCGTCTCGTGCTGGTCGTCCCACGGCAGCTTGTGCCGCGCGTCTTTGCCGTTGAAGCCGCGCGTCGGCCGCCGCGGCGCGTTGCGTCCGCGGCGCCGAAACACGCTCAGGCCACACGTAAACGTGCCAAAATCCTGCGTCTCCACCGAAAAGGGCACGACGCCCGTCAGCGCGCGGCCCATGGCGATAATGGCCGCCGCGTGCGAGCAGATGACAATCGCGCGGATGCCGTCGCGGTCGCAGTCGCGGACAATGTGCGTCAGCGCCGCCGCCACGCGCGCGTGCAGCTGCGCCATCGACTCGCCGTTGCGCAGCGGCACGACGCCCGAGTCCTCGTACGCCGCGTCGATCCACGGGAAAAAATCCCGCCGCAGCTCGTCCACGGGCGCCGGCTGCGGCTGCTCAAACGGCGCCGGGCCAAACCAGTCCACCAGGCCCGGGTCGCACCGCACCGCCCACCACGGCCGCGGCTGCACCGGGTACGCCGACGCCGGTAAGAGGGTCCGGGACTCCATCAGCCCGCCCTCCGTCTCGGCGTCCTGCACCGCCTCCACAAACGGCCGGATCGTCTCCAGGCACCGGTAGTACGGGCTGCAGTAGATGCGCTCCACCGGCACGGGTAGTGGCCGCCCGCCCCGCCCGTCGCCGTCGCGCCGCGTCAGGTGCGCCGCCAGCTGCCGCGCCTGGTCCACGCCGTGCGACGTCAGCGCCGGGTCCGCCGCGATGCCCGTCGGTGTTGGGAAATTGGCCGTGTAGTTGCCCGTGGCCGGATCCACTACCCAGTTGGACCGGAACTGTCTGTCAGCTTTCTGGCGCTGGAGCTGGAGCAGACCGTCTTCACTCGGACTCACACCATGCCGTGTCACGTAAATGTACTCGAGGGACATTGTGCTGTGGTGAAATGGGGGTCTGAGTGGGCCGAGATGGTGATTGACGCAGGAGTGCAGGAGTGGTGAGATAACGAGTGAAGTGAAGCAGAACAATCAAGGTCAGTCGGGGAGGAGTGGTGACATGCGCTGTATTACCCAAAGAAAAACAAAATCGCTGGCTACGTAGAGTGTCAACAGATCGGATCGGAAAGTCGGTGATGAGATGAGGAGTCCGTCCAGCCTCGGCAAGTGACATCACGTGTTGGTCGGTCATGTGACGTTGTTTACTCGGCTTCTCGAAGGAGAAGCTCTTCCAAGATTACTTTTTACATGTGTTGACTGTAATACGAGTCTGTAATACGAGTGAGTACTGATACTCATTGAAAAAAGTAGGTCCCAAATTTATGGCACCGGAATTCGCTTGCCTGAATTCTTTTGATTTTTATGACCGACCTCTTCCCAAAAAAGAAAAAAAAGAAAAAAAAAGAAACGGCGCATCTATACACTAAAGTTCCCAAAGCAAAATATCTACACCGACCGCCCGGTATTGTCCAATGCTAGTAGATATATGGTATACGAAGTACAAAAGTAAGCTGACATAAGAAAGAGCACATATAATGTAGTGTAAAAGTCACAAATCAAAGGCGAGCCTTTTGGCCGCCGGGGTTCATCGCTTCATGCCGTCGTCGTGCAGTGCACGTTGTAGTTGTGTTTCGCAGACACGTGTGTCCTCGTCGACATGCTAGTCCTCCGAGTCCACCGTCTGGCACCACGGGTGCTGGAGGACCTGGTCAATGTTGATGCGCTTGTCGACGTCGCGCTCGAGCATGCCGCGGATGAGATGGAGGCTGTCGTCGCTGACAATGTACGGGATGCGCAGATCGCGGTCCATGATCTCGTCGATGCTGTAGAACGGGTTCTCCTTGTAGATAATTGTGTAGAGCAGGATGCCCAGCGCCCACACGTCCTGCTCCTTGCCGCGGTACGGCCGGCCGGCGAGCACCTCGGGGGCAGCATAGTCTGTTCTGTCAGCACCGCAGCTCGTCAGTCAACAAGACAATCACGACTACTCACCAATCGTGCCGACAAACACGTCAAACGGCCCGCTGCGAATGTACGCCGCCGAGCCAAAGTCAATCAGCTTAATGTTCCCCTCGCCGTCCAGGATCACGTTCTCGTCCTTAATGTCCCGGTGCACCACCAGTGCCTTGGTGTGCAGGTGGTGCACGGCCTGGGCCACCTGCACAAAGATGCTGCGGCCCTCGCGCTCCTCCATGTTGGTCCGCAGCTCAATGTAGTCAAACAGGTCCATGCCCGGCAGCCCGTGCGGCGCCATCTCAATGTAGTAGTTGACGTCGTCCTCGAAAAAGTCCTCCATCTCCACAATGTTGGGATGCCGCAGCCGGCCGTTGTCCTTGTTGCGCAGATAGTCCAGCACGTGGATCTCCAGCGGCACCGTGCCCAGCCGCCGGTCGCGCGTCCACGTGTCCATGAGAATCCGCTTCTTGGTCACGTACTTGATCACCACCCGGTGGTTGGTGCCGCGCTCCTCCGCAAGCTTGACCTGCCCGTAGGCACCCTGGCCCATCTCTTCGAGGATGATAAAGTCGTCAATCGTCTTCTTCTTAGCAGACGTTGTCGTTGTGGCCGGCTTTTGGGGTGTTTTTGCCGTCGCCGTCGTCTTTGGCTTGGCCACGGTCTCCATGGCGGTTGACTGTGTGCCTGCAGTGTCTTGCTTCGACTGGGCAGCCGCTTCTGTCTCGGCCTGCGATGCTGGCAGTGGCGACGATACCGAGTGTGCCATCTCTGTTGCTTGGATCGCCGCAATGGCACCCGTCTTGGCTATGGCAGTCGTCACGGTCACGGATGGCGGGACAACATCTGTCACCGGGGCAGGCACAGACGAGGCAGGTGCCGCTGAGGATGGCAGGACCAAGGGTGGCAATCCCGGCGAGACCAGGGCAGCATACGACCGCGATGGCTTGCTGTCCCGCAGGTCAAAGTAGTCGTCCGACGGCACCGCCAACGTGCTGTACTCGTGCGCCGCGTGGATGGGCGTCTGGCCAGGCGATGGCTGGTGCATCGGCGTCGCCGCACCCGACATGAGAGGCGACGCGATGCCCATTGTGCCTTGTGTCGAGTGCAGATGACGCGAGTACGTGATCCAGAGCGCGTACACCATTTCCACTGTGCCAGCGCCGTCCTCTGCGCCGTCCTTGCTCGTCTCGTCATTGCTCCCTTCTCGCGGCGCCTGCTTCTCGCTCTTCACCACCCGCATCTGCACGTCGATCTTGAGCTCCGATCCATCACGGTGTCGTGCCGGCAGGCCTTCGGATCGCAAAAAGGCCGCTGCTGCATCGGGCAGCCCCTCCTGCAGCGCTATATACGTAGATGCCTTGCGGAAACTGGGCTCGGGCACAACCGTCCCGTCATTCATGCGCACGTTTTCCAGCTCCGTCAGCGTCTGCAGGATCTTGTCAAAGTTGGGAACCAGCTGCGTGATGGGCAGGCCGTTGGGACGCGTGTAGCCAAACAAGGCGCCGCAAAAGACCGCGTTGGAGCTCTTAATCGTCAGCGTCTGCGTCGACACCACAATGATGCCTGCGATATGCGGGAAGCTGGAGATGCGCAGTCCGGGCTGGCTGTCTGGCTTGCTGCCCTTGACCTGGATAGGTTCCACGGTTGCTGGTATGCTGACTTTCTCAGAGTTGCGGCACGTGTAGAACTTGCGGCGAGCCACTTCGTTGAAGTCGACCGGGCCGGTCCGTGGGTCGATGCCCTGGCGCGAGATGCGCGGCACCAGTCGGCCAATGTCAAGCCCCAAGAGTTGCTGTGCCGGGAACTCTTGTCCCCAGATGGGTACCACGGACCCCGAGACCGAGGTCACGCAGCCGTCCTCGTCGACGGTCACCGTAGCCACGTCCTCGTTGATCTCCTCGAGCACCCAGATGAGACCGACGCGCTTCTCCTTGACCCACAGACTCGCCGAGCCTGTCATCCCATTGCGCTTCTGGATGGGCACCACATCGCCGCACAGAAGCACGCCGCGTGAGTTGTTGCTGTGGTGGTGGTGGCCTGTGCTTGATCTCGCCGACTGCGGGTCGCTGCTGGATGAGGCAACCTTGGGGGTTGCGGCGCCGCTGTGGATCGTCTGGGCGCGCCGTGCCAGCTGTTGAGGACTCGGACTGGGACTGCCTTGCTTAGGCGTTTGCGCTCGCGAATTAGGCTTGCTCAGCAGCTTGGCCGTGATGCCACCGCCGCGGGCTCCGAGCAGGCTCGAGGTATTGACGAGCGAGGATGCATCCGGGGCGGGCTGCGCGAGACCCGCACTCGCAGACGTGGAGGTCGTCGGAAATGCGTCGTCCTCGGATCCCTTGTGCAGGAGCTTCCTCTCCAGCCAGGACCGGCGCTCTTCCTGGACAACCTCGAGAATGCCCATTTTGCGCACCTCGGCGTTCGTAACACCAAAGACGAGACAGGCCAAGTCGTTGGCAGCGATGATGGTCCATGGAGGCTTGGCCTCGGTCGTGAAAATGGCTTGCGCTGCCGGCACCCACCGCGTAGGATGCTGTTGGCCGGGTGGCATTGCCATGCTCGGTAGGCCCGTGGGCGAAGCAAACGACTGGCTGGTGGCCGAAAAGGGGGGCTGTGTTGCGGTATCGCCGTTGGTCACTGTTGACATGGATCTTGGCGAGATACCGCCCGTTGTTGCCGGGGTCGCAAGGGAGGGGGGTGGCAGAGAAGCATCGTAGGGCATGGACAGGGTCTCCAGGAGGCGTTGCTGCACGGCCACGGGTGTGATTTCGGTCAACGAGCGGCGCAGGAGCAGGCTGGAATGGCGCGAAGGCATGGGGGAGGTCAGCTGCGTCAGCTGCGAGTTGCCGCTTTCGTTTGTCGGTGTTCGCGACGACTCGGCCGAGTCGGACGGGCCGTCGTGGTGGGTGTCTTCGTCGTCTGGGGGCTGAACAGAGGGCTTGCGCGGGTAGGGCAGCCGCTTTGCCATGAGAAGCGGCGAGTCAGTTTCCGATGCAGAAGCCACGGACTCGGCCACAGACTCGGCCACAGACTCGGCCACAGACTCGGAGAGCAGCTCCGGACTGGCGGTGCGTGGCATAGGCACAAACGAGCTCTCAAAGACATTCTCAGTCGTCGATAGCGAAGGCGGACCGGTGAGCGGACCAAATGCGCGGGCCTGCGATGTTGCTGACGAGGTAGAGAATCCGCGGTTTTTCATAAAGTCGACAGAGCGCCGGAAAACCGTCTGGTGGTTGTGCAGGAGATCGCCCGACTGGTGAGCAAAGGAGAACGAATGCAGGGACTCGGAGGGAAAGCGGTTCAGGTCTTCGGTGAAGGAGGGCTGCGAAATGGGAGCAGCGCTGGGGCCGGGACTACTGGCATCGGAAAACGGCGAGAGCGACGGACTGGTCTGCTTCATGGAGACCATGGAAACGGGACGGGGCAGCGAGGGGCTCCGGGAGGTCTGGCCACGGGCGGGATGGGCATGCTGGCGGATGCGGCGCAAGCCAGAGAGGCCGAGGCCATTGTCGTGGTCGGTGACGATGGGAGAGCGCGCCATGGCATCGAACTCGGCGGTGGCGGCGCCGGCATCAAAGGAGAAGCGTATGCGGGAGCGGTCGGGAGGATCTGCGGTGAGGAGAAGGTTGCCGGTGCTGCGGTTCTTGGGGATGTAGAGAGGAAGCGTCAGCTGGCTGGCGATGGCGGGTGCCGGCGAGACGGCGGTTGAGCTGCTGTTGCTCCGGGCAAGCTTGGGAGGGCCCATGGCGTGGGAATCGACGTCGTCGTCGGTGGTGGCATGGCGGTCGAGGGCGCTCTTCTCCGAGGGGGATGTGTCGTGTTTGTGGTGCATAGCTGAGAGTCGGAGGACAAGAGCAAGAAGCCCAAAAAGGCGGAGCGAGAAGAAGCCGTGCTCGCTGCGCAATTGTGCAGGGCAAAATATTGACGTGGAGCTGGCCAGATGGGGGTGGTTTGGAGTGGATGTCGCTCAGGTGATGACGCGTGCGGGAGTGGGCGTCGACGGAAAATGGGACGATGACGCTGGCGATGAGAAGAAGAGGAGAGGAGGGGAGGAGGGGAGGAGAGGAGGAGAGGAGGAGAGGAGGAGAGGAGGAGAGGAGGAGAGGAGGAGAAGAGAAGAATTGGCGACTGTGTCAAAAGGACAAAAGAGAGAAGAGAGGGAGGAGAGCCAAAGAGAACAAAAGGTGAAGACGACGGCCAATGAAGGCGAGCTAAAAGGTGCGGCGCGAGTCACACAAAGCTAAGAGGCCGAAAGCGACAAAGGTACGAAAAAGGCACAAAAGACCAAGCAGACGACCAATGGCAAAAAACAACAAGAATCACAAGATACACCGAGGAAGAGTCAAAAGCCAACAATCCAACACAATCAGAAATGGAGCGGGCTGGCGAGTCAAGACAATAAACGCGTCAGACTGAGCCGATTTGGTGAGGATGAAACACGGCCAAAGAAAGCGCACAGGACAATGCCGAGAATGAGGAAGCGTACTCGTAGGAGGCGAGGAGGAGGAGAAGAGAGAGAGGAGGAGAGGAGAAGAAAAAGAGAGGCAGAAACAAAATCTACCCCACGCAAAAGGTCGAGATGTGGTTGGGTCACGAGACGATGCGATGCTTGATGCTTCCTTCTGTTTGTGGACAGGTAGGACACGTCGAGGCATGAAAACGGGAAGGCGCCGAGGATAGGTCTACGAGTACGAGTACAAAGAGGGAAGGAAGGGACATTACTCAGTGCTGTTCCTTTTCTCGTCATCACAGGAAAGGAAGGGACAGAAAAAAAAGCTGAGCAGCACATGTGAAGAAAAAAAAGAGACGTCTTTTGGGGTGGGGTAATTATTTTTAATAATTCAATAAAAAGGGCTTCTGCTACTATCATCGCGACATAGCAGCGCGAGAACAAAATCATCAAAACGACATCAGAATCGAATTCGCAAGCATCGAAAGTATGCCCAGGCGCGACGCCGCCGCCGCGCACTCGCTGCGCGGTCGTGGGGGTGGCAATTGGGCATCTCAACGACAGGTGCGAC